>PVLA01007362.1:0-106572 GCA_004027455.1 Hydrochoerus hydrochaeris | reverse complement strand
CCATCCATCCATCCACCTGTCCATCCATCCATCCATCCATCCATCCATCCATCCATCCACCTGTCCATCCGCCCATCCACCTGTCCATCCATCCATCTGTCCATCTATCCATCTGTCCATCCATCCATTCATCTAGTCAGCATCTATTCCTTCCATTCCTCCTCCATTTTTGTCCACTCATTTTTCTACTATCCCTCCATCCATTCACCCCTCATCTACTCGCCATCCATCCCCGAACCCATCTGTCATCCACCCACCAATCCATCCATTCGCCCCCGTCCGTCCACTCACATGCTCATGCCAGTTTCCCTCATCCCTCATCTGTCCGTCCTCTCCATCCACCCATTCCCGCCCACCCGGCCCCCACTCGCCCCCTGCGTCCGCTCGGGGCCGCCCACCGCCCACCCGCCCGTCTCTCTCTGCCCAGCCAGCCACATCCCAGGCTGCTCACAAGATCCGCACGCTGGAAGAAGGACTCCTGGGCAGCAGTTTTGAGGAGCGCTCAGGGGTGCTCGGTGCCCCCAATCTCTGCCTCCATCCCCTGCAGGACTCACCATGTGCCCTTTGGGTCCGTCTTCTCCAGGGGGACCTTTCTTGCCCGGGGGTCCAGCAGCACCAGATGGACCCGCATCCCCCTTTTCACCAACTTCACCTTTGGGTCCCTTTGTAGAAACAGAGGTCACAGGTCAGGGTGGTTTGACCTCTCCAGGAATTAAGGATTAGCAGAAATAGATTCAGGACTTTTTTCAGGTCAGAGGTCAGATCGAGGCCTAGGTTTAGGTTCCCCAAGGGTTAGAGGTCAGGGAGGCCTAGGCCTTACTCGCCCATCCATCAAAGGCGAAGTTGGTCTATCCCATATGCTACCCTGGAATGAATTAAAGGGGTCCCCCTGGGCCGTTCATCCCCAAGCCAGCCTTCACCATTTGAATCTGAGCACCAGGCTGCCCTGTCCACCCCTTGAGCAGTGTGCAACCTGTGGAACCTTACACAGCAGCCCTCTCTGAGACCTTCTGCTTTCATCAAAGTAACCAGGGATGCCCAGAGGCCCTGGGTCAGTAGACGACCGAGGCCAAGGTGGCCTGACACTCCCAGGGGTCAGGGGTTCCCTGGGAGGACTCCGGATGCCACCGCGCAGAGCCACTCACCTGAATTCCTGGGGGTCCCGGAGGTCCTGGGTCCCCAGCATCGCCTGGCTCTCCCTGCAGGAGGCAATGTGAGCATGAGGAGAGGTCCGATCCCAGCAGCCATGGAGGGGCTCCCCAGGACAGCTGCCCCCAATAAGAACACATTTTCCCCCACCCCGGGGAACCCTGTTCTCTCACTCACCTTCTCTCCCACGGCACCAGGCTGACCGATGCCCCCAGGAAGCCCTGGTGGACCCTGGGGTAGAGATGAGTGCATGGGATCCTGACAGCCCCGTCTCGGGAAATGGGGGTCCCCACCCTGAGGCCCCCCGAGTCCTTACCTCTGATCCACTGGGGCCATGGGGACCTCGAGGGCCTGGCGCTCCATGGGGACCCTGAAGGAGGACCGAAATGTACCCAGTGACCCCGCAGCCCTAGAAACACTACAGTGACCACACCCTCGCTACCAATGACCTACAGGACCCTTAGAATGGTGATGTGGCCCATGAGCCCCCGAATGGCCCTAAAAGTCCCTGCCACATGCAACCCCACCTCCCCCGTGTCCCCCGGGGAACCCTACCATGGTGCCCACGTCTCCGACCTCGCCTTTCTCCCCGGGAGGGCCCGGCAGCCCCTGTGGAGCAAAGGAGCAAGATTGGAGCACACAGTGGGGGCGAGGACCGAGGTGTCACCCCCAAACCCAGACACCCACTTGAGGGCCTGGGGGGCCGTTCACCCCCGTGAAGCCTCGGACTCCGTCGTCACCTTTCTGCCCAAAGAGCCCTGGGGGTCCTCGGCGTCCCTGAGCTCCGTCAGCTCCCTGGGAAGGGGACAAGGCAGGGTACAGTGGGGGAGGGGCCAAGGGTCAGGATTGGCGTCAGGGCTCAGTTTGGGGAGGGTTAGGACTGGGTGTGGAGCTGAGGTTCAGTGGGGTTCAGGGTCCTAGTTTAGGAATGAAATTGAGGCTTGGGTCAAAATTTGTTTGGGGAGGGGTTGGTTTGTTTTTTGGTTTTTGTTTTTTGCTTGTTTGTTTTGAGACAGGGTCTTGCTATGCAGTTCAGGCTGGCTTTGAATTGACAGAGATCCTCCTGCCTCAGCCTCCTGAGTGCTAAAACCACAGGTGTGTGCGTACCACCCGGCTGGCTCTTAAGTGGCATTTGAAGGTGGAGGCTGTGACAGGTGACTAGGACGCAGTGAGATCATGAGGTGGTTTGGTGGCTTGAGCCGGCGTCTTGCTGTCACCCAGAGGACGCCCTGTGCCACGTATGACAGCAAGAAAGCTCTGGCCAGCCACAAGGTCACGGATCTCTCAGCTGACACTGAGGTGGGTGGGGCCGGGCCCCAGGGGGTCACAGAGCTGAGCACACTCACCGGGGGGCCCGGGTGTCCTGCCAGACCCCTCAGGCCCGTGGGTCCGGGTGGGCCCTGGAGGAGGGAACAGAACAGGAAATCCCTCTGGGTTCCGGATCCCAGGACCAGGGGCCCGAGGCCTGTCCATCAATCCTCCCTGGCCACACCCCCTCATTAGCATACCCCGCCCACCGGGAGTGACCTCCCTGGGACAGAGACCAGTGCACCCAGATGGAGCTGGGGAGGGGGGGGGCGCTGTGGACCTCCCCGTCCCCCGCCTCCTCTGCCCTCCCCTCAGGGCCACCCCTGTCACCAGGGTCCCCTCACTCACCGCATCTCCCTTGTCACCTTTGCTGCCCTTGTGGCCGGGGGTGCCCACCTCCCCCTGCAGAGGACACGGTGTGAGGAGGGTCCCGCCTCTGCTCCCCGCCCCTCGTCCCCCCCCCGTCCCTCTCCACGCCCCTCACCTTGTCCCCATCCTCGCCCACAGGGCCCGCAGCTCCAGGGGGGCCCTGAGGCCCGAGGGGACCCGGGACCCCGTCCTTTCCGGTGGGGCCTGGTGCACCGCGGTCTCCCTGGCGGGGTGGAAAGTGATGTCTTAGCGTGTGGCAGGAAGGAGTCCTGGGAGGCGGGGGAAGGGAACGTGGGGACACTCACCGGGGACCCCTTCTCGCCTGCAGGACCCACAGGGCCTTGGCTGCCACTCTGGCCGGGAAGCCCAATGCCACCTGATGGGCCCAGGGGACCCCGCTCACCAGGGGAGCCCTGAAAACAGGAGCAGAGGGTCAGGGGAAGCTGTTTTCATCCTTGCTTATTTGGAGACCGGGTCTCCCTGTGTGGCTCAGGCTGGCCTCACACTAGCAACCCTCCGGGGTTCAGACGCGGGGATTTGGGAGGGTGACTAGGAGAGTCTCTCTCCAGGTGAAGAGAAAGAGAAAGAGCCAGGCGTGGTGGCGCACATCTGTCATGCCAGCACTCAGGAGGCTGAGGCAGGAGGGTTGCCAAGAATTTGAAGGTTATGAATGAGGTGGGAAGTGTCCCATCGTGGCTATTTTCCAGACAGGGAAACTGAGGCTCGCCAGTGACACAGCAGCAGGACTGAGTGTGCCCCAGACTTGCCTGACTCCGGGGTGACAAGCTACATCATGACAAATAGCTATGTCCCCTGCAACCCCCTACCCCTCTCCCCACCCCACCTGGGCAGTTTTACTTACATTGGCCCCGACAGGACCGGGAGGACCTTTGTCACCCTTCAATCCAGGGGGTCCCTGAGGCAGGAGATGACACAGTCAAGAGCCTCCCAGGTCTGCACCCCAGGTCCCAGGGACACGTGGCAGGGTCCCTGAGAGATACTCACAGGGTCCCCGGGGGCTCCTTTGGGGCCGGGCAAGCCCCTCAGCCCCAGCGGCCCCTCCTTCCCTGCAGATCCCAAGGGTCCTGGTTCCCCCTGTGGAGAAAGGGGGTGGGGCGGTCGGGTGATAGAGGGGGTGTCTCCTGCTAATCTGTGACCCTGGAACCTCCCCCACAGGGCAGGGTCTCACCTTGGCCCCCTCTCTGCCTTCCGGGCCCGGAAGCCCGTGTTCGCCTGGAGGCCCAGGGGGGCCAGGGTGCCCCCTCTCACCCGGGGGCCCCGAATCTCCTATCTTTCCCTGTAGAAGAAGAGGGTGCATTTGACTGAGGTGGCCTGGGTGGGGAGGCTGTCAGAGACCCAGACCCAGCCTTCTCCTCAGGGTCCCCCAACTGCCACAAAATGGGGTCCACTCTGACCTGAGGGCCCAAGACACCCGCTGGTCCAGGTGGGCCCGTCTGACCTTGGAAGCCCTGGAGGGAAAATAAGGGGGGGGCATCAGATGGGAGGAGGGAAGGGAGGGCCTAATAAGGTCAGGGGTCAAAGTGAAAAGGTCACTCACCAATTCTCCTCTCTGTCCAGGGTGCCCTGGTACCCCCTCTTTGCCTTGGGGACCCTGGGAAACAAGGTGGAAGAGTCTTAGAGTCTTCCTCCAGGCCCCACCTCCACCCGACCCCCAACTGGGTTGACCTCACTCACAGGGGGGCCCTTTGACCCAGGGAATCCTGGGGGTCCTTGCAATCCAGGGAGGCCCTGAAAAGGGAGCAGAGATCGCTACCTGGTTCCTCCCGTCCACCTCCTCCTGAGCCCACAATGACGCAGGAAGCCAGCACACATTGAGCACCTGCTGCATACCCCAAACACCCCGCATAATCAGCGACTTCACACCTGTGACCCCAGCCCCCGAGAGGCTGAGGCAGGAGGGCCGCTGGGACCCTGAGGCCAGCCTGGACCCTACGGCAAGATCCTGTCTCTAAAAACCCAACAACAACAATAATAATAACTTCACCCACCCCTGTCGGGGTGCAGGAGGAAATCAGGGCACAGAGAGGTTAGGTGACTTCCCCAGGGACACATAGCTGGCGAGTGGCACAACCAGGACGGAACTCCCAGCTCTCTGATTTCAGAGGCTGCGCTCTGGCCTCTGCATCACGATGTCTCCCTGGGTTTGTGCCCTGCTCGGAAACACACATGCACACACACGCACTTCACACACACACGCACACGCACACTCACCTTTTCTCCAGGGACTCCTGGGGACCCGTCCTGCCCCACATCACCCTAGGACAGAGTGAAAGCGAGTCAGATCCCAGAACAAACTCAGCTGTACCGGATGTGAGGTGTGGGCCACCAGGGAAGCTGAGGCAGGAGGGTTCTGACTGCCCACCAAACCCGTACCTTGGGGCCTGGTTGTCCCGTGGCCCCCGGCTGGCCCCTCTCTCCACGGGAACCCTGGACAGAAAATAGCCAAAAATAACAGAAGTCAGGAACTTAGAAAAGGACACGAGGTCCCGGTCCCCTTCCTCCACGGTGTCCCCCACCCCAGCCAGGGATGCGGCAATAACCGAGCCCGCCTCCGCCCTCGCCGGCCCAGCTGCCTGTCCACCTACCGAGGGTCCGCGTTCTCCTTCCTGGCCCTGCTGGCCGGCCTTGCCCTGAAACATGGAGGGGGAGGGGTCACACCAGTGAACCCGATCACACTCGAGGAAGACGCCTGCTACACATTTATCACAAGCCTTGCACACACAAGCGCACGCAGGCTCAAGTACGCAAAGATCACAGGCACCCAGGGACACATGGGATTGGACCACCAGCTCCCCCTGCATGGACAGTCACCACGGTCACACAGGATTCACTGCAGCATGTGTCCAGCAAACTCACGCTATGCGGTTCTGCTGCCCATGAACACATGACGTAGCCCAGAGCCTGGTTTCCAGCTCCCAATGACCCTCCTGCCTCAGCCTCCCCAGCGCTGAGCTTAGAGACATGCACCACTTCATCGGACGCTGGTGCTGTTCATGTCGCCACAATCACAAGCACCCACGCACCCCCGTGACGACGCAGTGGTACAGGTGCACACTCATCCAAGCGTCACCTGCAAGGCGCAGGTACCCACAGCCAGCGGCACCTCGATTCATCCACCTCTCAGCACCTACCTCTCAGCAGCCCCCCACCCGTGCGCCTCCCCCGGGGCCATGACTCACCCGCTTTCCTTTCTCTCCCAAGGGCCCCAAGGGCCCGGGGAATCCAATAGATCCCTGTGTGGAGAGAACCAGAGAAAGAGATGAGAGATGGGTAAATGGGCCTCACCCCATCCTCTGAGGTCTTCCCAAGCCTCCGATTCCAGCGACCTCCGTGGGTCCCTGCAGCCCTAGAATCCTCCAAGGCAGCCTCTGCCCTCTTTCCTCTCCTTCTCCCCACTTCTTGCTGCACCCAGCCACACAATGGCCTCCACGGGGCTTCTCAGTACACACATTCCTGCCACAGGCCCTTTGCACAGGCTGCTCCCTAAGCCTGAAATGCTCTTCCTCCAGACCACCACAAAGCCAGCTATTGCTCATCACTTAAATGACCACTTGGGTCCCCTTCTGCCACCATCCTGACCACCACCTCCTCCAAGTCATCCTTGGACTATCACAAAGTAGGAAATGGATCCGATTTTCATTTCAGATACTTGTATGAAAAGGAGGAGTTAGCAGCCAGGCACGGTGGTACGCATCTGTATTCCCAGCACTTGGGAGGCTGAGGCAGGAGAATCGCTGCAAGTTTGAGCCCAGCCTGAATTACCTAGCAAGACCCTTTTTAAAAAAAAAAAACTATCATCTTTTTTTTTTTTTACCTGAATCTGATCCCACACCCCACCCCTAGCCAAGCTGGGTGCCCCGGACAAGCATTTTATCCACTCCAAGCACCCGTTTCCAGGCACGTAGCCTGGAACAAAACCTTCTCTGATTTTTGGGGAGCTCTGGATGGTATAAACCAGGAGAAAAGAGCCGCCTTCGGGGAACTGGAGTCTCCTGTGCGTTACAGGTTTCATCCTCAAGGTGGCGCTGTTGGACAGTGCAGGCAGCCAGTAGGGGTGGGGCTTAGGGAGTGGTCTTTAGGTCATTGGCTGTTTGCTCGCTAAGGGGCGTGGCTCAAACTTGCTACCCTCCTGCCTCAGCCTCCCAGAGGGCTGCAGTTACATGTCTCCACCACCACACCTGGCCTCAGTTATAGCCATGCTATCTCCTTGGCTACGATGTCGTCAATTCAACCACAAACCTGCTTCACTCCTCCACACTCGTCACTGGGCTCGTGAGATTTAATGAAAATTTGTAAGAAAAGAAATCTATCAAAACCAGTTGAACGGAACGGATTCAATATAAAAAGAAGTCACGTATAAAAAAGTTGCCATCCAATTAGGGGTAGGCAGGATAAGTAGGGTAGCCGAGGGGGCAAGTTCACATCCGGAATAATCCTGCACTCCCGTTTGTCGCCAAGTATCTTTAACTCCCTGATTTGCTTTCTATAAACAGCCAGTGACATCAGCCATAATGTAATTTGGGCGTGGTTCAGGCAAAAAGATAAATCTCCTCCGTAACCTCATCCATCAAAAGGCCGGCAAACAAACGTGTATGGTATGGTGGCCAGGTGTGGCGGCGCCTGTCACCTGTCATCCCGGCACTCAGGAGGCTGAGGCAGGAGGGTCACCGGAAGTGCAAGGCCAGCCTGGGCTACATAGCAAGCCCCTTTCTCAAAATCACGTGGTCCCTGACAAAGGGCCCTTTGAACACACATCTGTCTGATGCCAAATCCCATATTTTACCCTCTCTCAAGTGACCCAGAGCTGGACAGGCCACCTCTCAGACCTCAGCCAGGACCTCAGATATGGATCCCTGGCCCCTCTCCCACTGGCCCTAGCTCTTACCTTAGGTCCCGGGCGCCCTGGGTATCCTGGGAGACCAGGCAGGCCAAGGTTGCCCTGCAGGGAGATTACAAGACAAAGGTCAGACATGGCAACCCAGGGGGTCAGAGGGGAAAGGTCAGGATGACCGAGGCTCTACACTGAAAATCAGAGACACTGTGTACAAGTCCTGGCTGCCACTTGCATGGGCGGGGAGGGGCACTGCAAACTCCTCCTTGGTTTATGTACTTATTTTTTTGTCTTTTTGAGACAGGGTCTCGCTGTGCAGTCCAGGCTGGCCTTGAGCTCACTTTGTAGCCCAGGCTGGTCTCGAACTCACAACAATCCTCCTGCCTCAGCCTCCCGAGTGCTGGGATGACAGGCATGAGCCACCACATCTGGCTCCACTTCCTTGGTTTATAAAGGGCCTTTTGCCCTGGGCGTGGTGACACAGCCTCTAATCCCAGCTCTCTGGGAGGCTGAAGCAGGAGGATCACAGATTTGAGCCCAGCCCTGGGCAACTGAGTGACTCGGGCAGACCCTGTCTCAAAAACAAATCACACATCCGTCAGGAAAGCTTCTTGCTCGCTCATGTTGGCTGTAGGAATAAAGGTCTGTGCCCGCGACTGCTCCGCAGCGCTGACCGAGGAATCAGGAGGCAGGACGAGGGGGACCCGGGCTGCAGGGGTCAGAGGTGGGCGCTGGCCTAGCATGTGGGGGGGTGGCCTGGGCTTCACCCCCAGCAGCACAGAAGCGGGGACAGAGGCCTGACCTCGGGCAGGGCTGACCACAGCGGATTCACCTTCTCGCCGGCTGGACCCGGGGACCCCTCCTCGCCTGCCAGCCCCTCGGGTCCCTTCAGTCCCTCGGGGCCATCCTCTCCCCGGGGACCGGGAGGTCCTGGCTGTCCCTGGAATAGAAGCCAGGCCTCCCCGTCAGCCTTTGCCCCCTCGAGCTCCCTTGATCCCCACCACTCACCCCCTTGCTGGCTCCCCCGGAACCCCAGGCCCACCCACACCCCTCTTCCACAGCCCCCTTTACCCAGTCGCCTTTTGGGCCCACGTCACCCTTGAACCCAGGGAAGCCGTCCGCTCCCTGGGCGAGAGAAAAGGGCAGAGGTCAGGGAAGAGACAGAGCCAGGGCTCCCTAATGGGGCTCCCTCCCGCCCAGGGGTCCCCTCCTCACTCACCCTCTCTCCTTTTTCTCCTTGGAGGCCTCGATTGCCTGAGGTACCCTGAAAAACCACATTTTAAAAAGCTCTCAGGAGCTGGGTATGGTGGCACTACAGGACTCAGGAGGCTGAGGCAGGAGGATCGCCAACCAGCCCGAGGCCAGCTTGGGCTACATAGCGAGAACCTGGCTCAAAAATAAAACATACAAATCTCTCAGTCTCTTTCTCTGCTGGTTAAGCACCCTAGGTTGGGTCTCCTGCCCGAGACAGCCAGGACTGTCCCAAGAGGACCGAGGACCACAGTAAAGGATGGAGTCGATTCCCAGAGCTTCCAGGACCCCACCTCCTCTGTCCCTGGTTGCATCCTGGACCCCTGTGTGTGGCATGTGCAGAAAAGGTCAGCTTCCCAAGTCATGGATCCCTGGGCCCCGGGGACACTCTTCCCGGGGACACACTGTGTCCACCGTGGCTCCGGCTGGAGGAGGAGGAAGGTCCCTCCAGACTGCAGTCACATACTCAAGGCAGGGGAATGTCCCCCAGCGCTGCTCACAGGGGGACTGGCCTGGTTCCCCAAGCTCAGTTCACTGGCCACAGGTAACCACCGGCATCCCGGCTCCAGCGGTCCTCTGGCCTCGGCTACCATGTCACTAGATGCGGCCACAACGCCAGCTTCAGCAAGGCCTGGTCCCCCTTTATCTTGCAGGGGACAAGTCCCACGTCTCCCCGGGGGGCTTAAAGCCATGTACTGAACCCTAGATATGCTTTGGTTTTGTTTAGGGTTTTTCTTTGCAGTACTAGGGATTGAACCCAGGACTTCCCATGACGCTAGGTCCCCAGCCTATTGTTTATTCTTACTTTCTACTCTGAGACAGCGTCTCACGAAGCCATTAAGTCATCCAGACAGGGCTTGAGTGGACCCTCCTGCCTCAGCCTCCCAGAGCGCCACCACACCAGGCTCCTACACAATCCCGTGGGGGTTTTTTCCTCTCTTTACACAACTGTGGCAGTTGGATTTAAAAATTAGGAGGAAGAAAAAGAAAAACAGAACCATGGAAGCCACAGGCTGGGCGGGGGGTGTAACTTGGGAGCACAGCGCCTGCCTGGCAAATGCAAGGTCCTGAGTTCGATTCCTGCTACCAAAACAAGAAAAAGGATACACTGTTCATAAAGTTGTAGGAAGGCAGCCCCCGTCCCTCTTTCTCTCCATCTCTCCCTTCTTCTCTCTCTATTTCTTGCTCTCCCCCAGAACACTGTACTTTCACCCTTTGACCTGAAGGAAGCATTTTACAGCTTCTCTCTAGAAAGTTCCAGCGTTGCTATTTTGCACTCAGGGGCGGCGATTGCTTTGTTTACTTGCTTTGTCAAGACAAGGCCTCTCACTATGCTGCCCTCAAACAAAGAGCAACCCTCCTGCCTCAGCCTCCCCAGCGCTGGGATGAAAAGTGTGTGTGCCACCACGCCCGGCTCCCCACCTTGAAGTTTCTGGCAAAGATGGTACCCCTGCCCTGCAGGCTGCCAGTGTCACCTACCTTCACACCCCGGGGTCCAGGGTAGCCTGGAGGCCCTGCCGAGCCTGGTGGCCCCTGAGAGGAAGAGAAGGTTTAGTGCCACTCTGCTCTGTCCCCTCTTGGATCCCGGCAACCCCGTCACTCTCCTCCCCCGATTCTATCCCAGCAGCCTCCTCTGTCACTCACCTGGGCCCCTTTCTCTCCTGTGGGACCCTCGGGGCCTGGGTGACCCTGCAGGAGAAGTAGGCGAGGTCACCCATCACCAAGGTCCACCCGCTGAGTCCCCAAGCCAAGCTTCCCCCTTCCCCGTGTCCCAGCTCCAGGTTCTCACCAGAGGGCCGTCAGCTCCTGGGGGGCCTGGAATGCCTGGGTTTCCGGGGGGGCCCTAAAAGAAGAGGGACAGGGAAAGGGGGTCTCAGGGCCATGGTGTTCCTTCAGACAGCCGCCTCGGGCTCAGGAAATCTGCCTGTCTCGGCTCCGTCCCGGCTGTACCCGAGGAATCCCTTGCTGTCTCTGACCCATAGAAACCCCTACTCCGCTTAGGCAGCTGAGAGGGGGGCTGTAGAACAGGGTGAACAGCTGGGGTGCAGTGGTAGAGCCATTGCTGAGCTTGTGCACATCCTGGGCCCCATCCCCAGCTTCCCCCCAAACACAACAAAACAACCTAGCGTGAGACATCTGCTGGGGCTGTCACCTGTCATCCTACACTCAGGAGGCTGAGGCAGGAGGATCGCTGCAAGTTCCAGACCAGCCTGGGCTACAAAGTGAGCTCAAGGCCAGTCTGAACTGCATGGGGAGACCCTGTCTCAAAAAGACAAAATAACATAAAATAAAAGCGTCCCCAGTCTCATGTTTGCAGAGGTGGGGCTTCGCAAGGCCGGTGGTCACAGGAAGTGGCCATGGGCTGTGACCTTGGCGACCCTATCTGGCCCCTGGTGGCTTCCTCCCAGGCTCTGTCTCTCTCTCTCTCTCTCTCTCTCTCTCTCTCTCTCTGCTTCCCGGCTGCCCTGGGGTGAGTGGCCGTCCTGCTGCTCTGCTGGACCTTCCCACCGCGAGGCCCTGTCCACGGACTGAGCCCTCAGCAACACTAAACCTCCTCCCTGTCTGGTCAGGGATTTTGTCCCAGCACCAAAAAGCTGTGACAGACACAGACGGCTTTGGGTAAAGATCTAAAATCCCAGAGCCAGGCACGGTGACTGCGGCGGCACGCACCGTGCGGAAACTGCAGCTGGCAGGGCTGAGGACAAGCGGGGACGCCGCCAGCAGAGTGGCGCAGGTGTCCGGGTGGCCCCAGGAATCCGTCCGTGAGAGCCTCCGGCCCCCCCTCCATCCTCATAATGTCCCCTTGTGTCACCCGGCCCTGGTGGGCTTCCGTTTCCAGCCACCAGTCCTCCCCGAACAAAGCCACTTTGTCACCCCGGGCTGGCTGAGCCCGCACGGTGACGGTGATGGGTGGCCGGCCAGGGCCCCGGCGTGAGGTTTTTCCCAGTGACACAGCGGGGGTAACAACAGGAGACGTGTGACAGCAGGCACCAGGGGGGCTCACCTTCTCCCCAGGGGTGCCGATGGGTCCCTGGGGCCCGGGGATTCCCTGGAGACAGAGAAACAGGGCAGGAGGGAGGAGGCAGAGGCTGGGGGTTCGGGGAGAGGCCGAGGCCTAATGTCACCCCCCCACTGTCAGAAAGATGGCTCCAACCTGGGCCCCATGGTTTCCCTGCTGTCCGGGCGGCCCTGGCTCTCCAGGTGGACCCTGCAGAGAAAGCAGGGGGTCGGTGAAGCCCGAAGAGGGCACCGTGTCAGCGGCCAGAGCAGCTGACACAGCCAAGTGGGGTGATGCCAGCCTGTCATCCCAGCACTGGGAGGCTGAGGCAGGAGGGTCCCGAGTTATAGCCCAGCCTGGGCTCAGTGATTTAGCAAAAGCCTGTGTCAAATTTTAAAAAATAACAAGAGAGCTGGAGATGGAGCTCAGTGGGAAGGACCCGGGCTTGACCATAGGTATTGCCAATAATAATAATAATGATGATGATAATAAACTGAATCACAGACCACAGGGCAGGGAGCACCAGGCCTGGGACACGGCACACCTACCAGGTTGCCTTTGGCGCCAGGAGCTCCGTCACTTCCGGTAATGCCCTGGGGAGGACAGGAGGTGACATTGGCGGGGGGCAGCCGGGACCCCCGGATGAGACAGCCAGAGGTGCAGGCGGGAAAGTGAGTGGACTGAGACGCTGAACGACAGAGGTGGACACACAGACAGCAGAAGGAGACACATGGGGACAGGGGACAGCAAGTGACATCCTCACCGGGCGTCCCAGGGGGCCGGGGGAGCCTCTGGGGCCGATCAGACCTCGGGGGCCCTGCAGGGAAGGAGATGCGTTACCCTGGCATCAACTCCGTGGGGTCCCCACCTCCCCCACCCCGAGCACGGGGCTCGGGGTCCCAAACTCACCGGCTCCCCAGCCTGGCCGGTGGGCCCTGGGGGCCCCTCTGCTCCCTGTGGGAAAGCAGCATTATTTGGGGGAGTCCAACCCTACAGGGACACCCCCAGCCCTGCCCTCAGCCCGGTGGCTCCTTCCAGGGGGCCTCGGGGCTCTGATGATATCTCAGAATATCACCAGATGAGGTACGTGGATTCCGCTCCCATCCTGAACTTGTGGACCCCGATCTTTTTCTCTGGGTTCAACTTTTTTTTTTTTTTTTTTTGTCTCGGCTACTGGGGATTGAACCGGGGACCTCAGCTCTGAGCTCCATCCCCAGCCCTGTTTCTCTTTTTTATGGTGTAGTAGCATCTCATTAACGGTCCCCTTGGGGCTTTGGCTGGAGACCCACTTGCCTCAGTCTCCCTCTGTGTTGGGGTGATGAGCTCACGTCACCCACCACACCCAGCTTCAAGCTTTCTTTGGGAGGCCCATCCTCCCCACCAAGCTCCCCCTCCTTGCTGACCGTCACCCCAAACTCCCCTGCACCCTTACTTTGCCACCATCCTCTCCTGGGGGGCCGGGTTGCCCCACACGGCCGAAGTCACCCTGGAGGGAGGACACACAGGAGGTCGGCGTGAACATGGGGGGCAGGGGGTGGACCCCAGGGGAGAGGAAAGGGGACCCGAGTGGGGGCTGCACACTCACCCTCTGCCCCTTCTCTCCAGGCAGCCCCGGGAGGCCGTCGAAGCCCCGGTCGCCCTGTCCGGAGAGACACCCGCTGGGCTGAGCCTGTGACTCTGCTGGCCGCCCCGCCCCGCCCCGCCCCGCCCCGCCCCCACCTTGGGTCCTGTGTCTCCCGGGAGACCCCGCGCCCCATCTGCTCCGGAGCGGCCCTGGGGGACAGAGGGTGAGAGTCAAGGATGGAAACCCAGGGGACTCGGGCGCTCCCATCACTGGCCTCACCAGGGTGTCTCAAACCCTGAGCTGTGAGCTCAGCCTTGGCCCTGAGCAGCACCCCAGTCCCTTTAGAGTTTTAACTTAGAGACAGAATCTCGCTACATTGCTGGGCTCAGTAGCCGCACGCCGGTCATGCCAGCACCTGGGAGGCTGAGGCAGGAGGGTCACCCGCTAGCTTGTGGCCAGCCTGGGCTCCATAGTGAGAGCCCGTCTCCAAAACCAAACTGAACAAAATCGCACTAAGTCACCCGGGCTGGCCTCAAACTTGCGACCCTCCTGCCTCAGCCTACTGTGGAGCTGGGGTGACAGGCGAGCACTGCTGTGCCCGGCCGGGCTCCTCCTTCACAAGCGCTGCTCTCCTGCTGAGAACGCCCTTCCCGGCCCGCTGTGCGCTTAGTCTGCAATCGCCCCGGACCCCAGGACCCTGGCCTTGAACTCATGGGTGGGCGTCCGCCTGTCCGTCCGTCCGCCTCCCTCTGTGCCTGGACCCCTGGGAGGGGCCGGGGACCCTGCAGTGCAGGCCCGAGGGAGGCGGAGGGCGCCCTGCTCTCACTGCTCCGCGTTCTGGGGACACAATTTCCCCGCAGCTGTGCGCCCCTCACTGTCCCTCCGCCCTCCGCTGCTCGGTCCCCGGCCCTTCGGGGCCGTTCTCGCCCCACTCCCTGCCCTCTCTTTATGCTGCTGTCTGACTTATTTCTGGGTTGACATCGCCCGCATCCTTCTTCAAGACACAGTAATAGTCCCCGGCGTGAGAACACACTTGCTTCAGCCTCTCGCCTGCCAGGGGGCGCGCAGGCCGCTTCCAGGCTTCAGCTGTCCTGAGCTGGGCCCCACGCACACGCGGGGACGTGTGTGTCACCCCGAGATGTCCCTCAGGGGTCCCGGGAACCATGGGCTACTCACCCTCTTGCCCTCTCTGCCGGGGGGCCCAGGAGGTCCCTGCAGCCCTCGGGGACCCTGAAAGACGGAGCAAGAGAGAAAGGAGGGGATCATGAAAGGGGGGAGCCGCGGCCCACGCCAGCCCCCCCAGGCCGCCCCAAGCTCTGCGGCTACCCCCGCCCCGCAGCCCTGGGGAGCCCCACCCTTCGGTCCCTGCCCCCACTCTCACCTGTGGCCCCACTTCCCCTGCTTCTCCTTTCAGACCGGGGTATCCAGGGAGACCCTTGGGGAGGAGGGGACACGGTCAGGGGTGACCCTCAGGCATGGACACCCCCTCTTCTAGGCAGGCTCCTACTCACCTGGGGCCCTGGGCGCCCGGTGAGCCCCACCGGGCCAGGGGGGCCTTTCATGGAAAGCTGGAGAGACAGAGGGGAGCAGAAGCGAGACACTCCTGTGGGGGCCCCCGACAGCCCCCCAAGCACCGCCCAGGTTCAACAGTCCTGCCAAGTTTGTGCATTGGAATTGTGCGTGTGTAATGTGCGTGTGTGTGTTGGACCCAGGGAGAACCCAGGATTCTCCACCCTGACGACACCCCCAGCCCTGTATGTTATTTGCATTCTGAGACAGGGTCTCCCTCACTGGCCCAGCCAGGAGTCCAGCTGGAGACCCTCCTGCCTCAGCCTTGTCCCATACTGGGATTGTGGCCATGCACCAGCTCACAGGCTCCATGCTGGACATCTGCTCTTCTCCCGTTCGTGGGATTTGCAGGGGAGGGGACTAGGGTCCCCTCCGGCACACCGTGGAAAGAGGACCCCAGAAGCATGCACCCCTGGGAACCAGCGGGCCCCTCTGTCAGCCCACAGGCCGCATGCCCGCCCTCACCTGCGTCTGCAGCAGCACGGCCTGGGCCTGGGTCTGCTGGAAGGACACTGGGGGCCCCTTCAGGGAGCTGCCTGCGGAGTGGAACTGGGGGCCCCGGGGGTGAGGCGGCCTCCGGGACGTGCCCCCCGCCGCCCACCCGGGCACCGCCAGCCGCGGTCACTCACCGGCATCAGCACCACCGTGCCTGGGAGGCCTCGCGCTCCGTCCACGCCCGGGATTCCGGGGCGGCCGGCCGGACCCTGAGGGGAGCAGGCGGGAGATGGGGACCCAGGGAGGGAGAAACGGGGGTGAGGGAGGAGACAGGGAGGGCGGGGGACACAGGTACAGGGTGCATGTGGGGCGCAGGCCCAAGGGACAGAGGGGGACAGGGACACGGCTGGCAGCTGGCAGATGCCCGGGGAAGAGCTAGCCAGGCCCCTCAGCCCCCGCGGGGTCCCCACTCCCACCCCCACCCCAGGGAGCCCCTTACCGGTGGACCGCGGTCCCCAGGGAATCCTGGAGGCCCAGGGAGGCCCGAGGGCCCAGCCACCCCCTGTTGGGGACAGAGAAACAGCGGGCACGGGAGACACAAGCTGTGGGCCAGGCCGATTCCAACCCACCTGGGCCCCCACACTATACAGGGACCAGTCACCCCAACTCTGCACCTGACACTCATTACCCCGCGAGGGGCAAAGGCTCCATGTGACCAGGGAGGATCACGCCCCCGGCTCCCACCCCAGGGGCTCACACACACCCCAACTTGAAAAGAAAGGGGCACGGCTGCGCACACCTGTCACCCAAGCACTGGGGAGGCTGAGGCAGGAGGGTCGCGGCCTGTGGGAGGGCAACCTGGGCTACAGGGTGAGACCCTGTCTCAGAAACCAAAACTAGAAGAGAAGCCTGAGGCTGATACTCACGGGGGGTCCCCGGGCTCCGGGAGGTCCCTCAAACTTCCAGCCCTGGTGCGAGACAGGCGTGTGACCCCCTGCTCCAAAGAGGTCCCAAGCCCCCCGGGCCCCGCCCCTCACCTGTTCAATAGCTCCGGGCTCCCCTTTCGCCCCCTTCTCTCCAGCACCCTGGGGGAGAAGAGCAGGGAAAGGGTGTGAGGGCCAGAGCCCCGCGCCTGCACCCCACCCCCTCCTGTCCTTCCTGCAGCCCCCTAGTGGGGGCGTCAGAAGTGAGCCCCCAGGGGACCCAGGGGGTCTTAGGTCCCACAGGGAGAGGAGTGCGTTAAAGCAGAGCTTAGCAAACCGGACGTGGTGACACACACACGCCTGTCACCCCGACACTCGGGAGGCTGAGGCAGGAGGATCGCTCGGTGTAACTTTGAGGTCCATCCCGTACTACACAGGGAGACCCTGTCCCCCAAAACAAAAATTGAAAACAAAACAAACACAGAGCCGGTCGGGGAAGAAGCACCCAGAGTTTCCTTAAGCCCAGAGACGGGGCTTCCCTGGGGCCTCTCTGGCTCCCCCTACTGTCCACGGTGAGAGTTTCGGGTCAGACAAAGTCCCAGCCCGGAGCCTAGACTCAAAGACGAACTTCTACACCAGCCACGCAACCCCTTGGCCAGCGCCCGCTAAGCCTCTGTCAGCTGCGCTGGGCTTGAGGCAAGAGAAACAGAGTCTAGAGAGAAAGTGTCGAGCCAGGCACAGTGTCATCCCAGCACCCTGGGAGGCTGAGGCAGGAGGGTCGGAGTTCAAGCCCAGCCTGAGACCCTGACTCAAAATAATAATGATAATCAAAGCTGGGGCCGCCCCTGCCCTGAGCCAACCCCGGCCCCCCGGACTCACGGGGAAGATCTGGAACTCAGTCTGGAAAGGTTCTGCCGCCCGGAATTTGGGGTCCATAGTGGAGCCCCCTCCTTCCTCCTCCTCCTCCTGCCCCCCGGCGGCGGCGTCCGTGTCCTGGAGACTGAGCTGGGTCCCACCTTGGGGCTCCAGCTGCCCCTGAGACAGAGCGACGGTCAGTCTGTCCTTCCCATCCCCCGCCCGCCTTCCCTCCTGACCCCTCCCCCTGCCCCGGCTCCCGACCTCTGGGGCGGCGCCGTCCTGGCCGAGGGTCACTGCCGAGGTCACCGGGGAGGCCAGGGCTGCAGGCGTGGGGGTCACAGGCGTGGGAGTCGCAGGCGGGTTCGGAACCGGTGACTCGGGCTGGGGGACGAAGGTGGTGGCCTGGAGCGGGCGCGGGGGTAGAATCGGGCCTGGGTCAGGCAGGTAGGGCGAGGCAGGTAAAGTAGGAGTGCGGTGCAAGCGCCAGGCCTGGGAGGTCCAGGGAGCGCTTGCCGCTGGGGCTGGGGCGGCGCGGGAGCCAGGCTGGCCGGCAGGGGGCGCTGTGCGGCGCGGGCCGGGAGCGGGGCCGGGCCCAGCTACAAGGCCAGCCAGGCTGGGGTCCAGCCGCGGGGTGGAAGCCGGGAGCCGGTGCCGCAGGCCCCGCCCCGAGCCCGGCAGCTGTGCGGGAACTGGGTCAGGGCGCGGGGGGCGGGGCGGACCGCGTGCACCCAGCCACCCGTCCAAGCCAGGGGCCCCCAAGCCGTGGCCCTCCCCAGGGGTCACCAGCTGGTGACCCCACAGCAAAGGACTCCAGCTGTTCCTGCCCCCCCGGGGGCCTGGAACGGATGCACCCCATTAACGGTCCCCATCCGTGATATTCTTCCATGCAGCGAGCTCCCCAGTGACTGAACCCCAATGCCACACCCCCTGCAGGAAGCATCACCGGTGACCCAGGAGGACCAGGGACCCCGGTCACCAGCTACTCCTCCAACCAGTGACCCCCCCGTGCGTGTCCAGAGTGACCCGGCTACTGCTCCTGACCCAGGAGCCCCCTAAGTGGTCTGGTCTCCCCCCATCTCCCAGCTCTGCCTGTGACCCCCTGAAAACCACTCCTCCAGCTGGGGACCCCAGTGACCCCGCTGTGTATTGCAGGGTCCCCCCCAGCTATGACCTGGAACCGTGAGCCCTAAACTGGAACAGCAAACGTACCTCCATCCGTGACCCTTCACAGCAACTCCCAACAGGAGACACCCCAATACCGACCTCGACTAACGCCTCCCCCTAAGCAGCGGTTCCCACCACGGGAACCCAACAACGTGCCCAATTTAGGGTTTCCCCCACCCGAGAATAGACCCTGAAAGTCAATCAATGAACCCCAGTCGGTGAAACACGAACCCAGGAAGCCATCAACATTCACCTGAGCTGGGTCCCCCCAAACAGCAGGGTCCTCAAGAACCCTAATAACAGGTGCTCATCCGGGGGGCCCCCAGGACCAGAAGTGAGGGGCACAGATGTGGAACCTCTTGCAAGACAAGACCAGCCCCCCGCCCCGGCAGTGTGACAGACATCAGAATTCAGGGGTCAGAGCAAAGACAGGTGCAGACAGGGGGTCCCCCGGGCCTTACCTGGCTCTCCGGGGCCCCGGGGGCGGGGCTGGGGGCTGGGTGTCCCCTGTTCCTGTTCTTCCTGCCTTTCCCCTTGCGACCTCGCCCCTTCTTTCCCTTGCCCTTGCCCTTGCGTCGTGGAGGAGGACTCTCAGGGTCACCCTGGGGGCGCTGCAAAGAGGACACCGGTCAGGCCTGGGGCGGCCCCAGCCCTGGACCAGGCTGGCACAGGTCGAGAGCGGCTGTCACTCACCCCCGGGGGTGTGGGACCCGCGCTGTCACAGCCCGGCAGGTACTGGCCACAGGCCCGGAAGGCAGCCTGGGGGTCTGTACTGATCAGCAGCTCCTGGATGTCCCCCTGGAGAGAGGGGACAGGGCAGGGGACCCCAGGCTGAGCCTGACCCCCAGGACCCCGCCCCGGTGCAGCCCCACCCAGCCCCTGGCAGATGATACGGCTGTGTCCTGCCCGCCCGACCCCCTGCCCGGTGTCCAGTCAGGACAGGACAGCAGGGTCCCCACACAGGTGACACGGGTCACGGTTACCCACAGCAAGACAGCAATGACAGCCACCATGCCACACACAGATTGTCACACAGACACCCCAGGACAGCAGCCACCCACCGGTGCCAGCGCGGAGCACAGGTGCAGAGGACCGCAGCGTGCCCTGTGGCTGTGGGGACACGGTCAACCCGCATCCCTGTCCTCCTACCTCGAAAGCATCTTCCTCGGGGTCCAGAGTGCCCAGCATGGTGAGGCCGGCGGTGCTGACCGACCGAGGTCCCCGGCTGGACCCAGCAGGCCGAGGCTCACAGTCAGCCACCAGTGTCACCATGTCACCGTCCACGCTGACCGCCAGGCGGTGCCACCTGCCGAGAAACAGCCTCGATGCATGTGTTTTCCGGTGGCCCCTTGAGGCGCCCGTGTCCACCCCTGCTGGGCCACTCACTCACCTGCCATCCGCGAGGCTGGGCCACTGGGGCGGGGGGCTGAAGGTGTCCCCCAGCAGCCCCGGGGCAGGTCCCAGAGCCAGCGCCAGCTGCCGGACACCCTTCTCGTCATAGACAGACAGGAGGACAGACCGGCCGGCCGGCTGGGCCCGCAGGGTGGCCAGCACCGAGAAGTTGACAGGAAAGTGTCCATCTGGTTGGACAGAGGCCATCGGCCGGCTGAGGTGACCCCGAGGGTCCCACACGCCCTCCCAGGGGACACCCCACGCCTGCCCCCCTCTCACCTGCAAAGAGCTCCCAGGTGGGCACCCCGGGCGCACTGGCCTTGCTCACTCTGAATGCCTGGTCACCCTCGGGAGCCCGCTGGGGACACAAGCCAGGTCCCTCAGGGAGCCCCGCCTGGCCCCCACGAACACCCAGGACCTCGAGGACATCCACGGGGTCCCCTGCAGAGCGAGGCAGGGACAGGGAGGGGGTGGGGTCAGAAGGAGCCGGGAGCCCACCATGGTGACCCCCACCCCGCCCCAGCATGTCTATGGCTTGGGGAGAAGGGACAGGCCTGGACGGGCACCCCCAGCCCCGCCACCCCGCAGATGTCCGGCCCCTCAATCTGCTGGCTCCTGCCGGGGTCCCCCCCCACCCCATAACACACATTTGGTTTTTGGTGAAAAAAAAACCCTGACCTAGTTCTGGGATGAATCAGCGCTTCCTGGCCGGGGCCCCGGAGCCGGACGGTCCCTTGGCCCCGACTCCCCCGCAGGGGCTCCCCAGGGCCCCCTCCGCGCCCGCCCCAGCCCCTTCTAGCGAAAGGCCGCCTGGAAAGCGGGGTCCCACCTGCTGCTCCCCAGAACCCTCCTCTGACCCCGGCCTCCGTCTCCCCTGGCCTCATCCCCCTGACTGCGCTTCCCTCCCCCGCCCAGTCTGTAATTTTTACTACTCCGTGTGCCACATTCCTGGGGGGCTGCTCCAACGCATCCTCCGCCCCCTCTCTTCACCCTCTCTCCTCCCCTCCCTCTGGTCCCGGGTCCCCCACGAAATGACCAGCTCCCTATTTCCTCTTATCTGTCTTTTCTCCTGCTCTTCACTGACAGCTTGGGTCCTATGGCCGCTCTGTTTCACGGCAGTGTAATATTCCACCATGCAGACACCTCGCTTTGGGGGACACTGTCCCTGGGCCCTAAGCCATGACCTCTCCCTTTTGACTGCTGACACTCGGGTCTCCTGCTAGCTGCTCCGTTTGGTGGCCTCCAAGCTCCAGCCTCTCCCAGGCTCCCCCAGCTGACCTGTGAGCACCCCTCTCCCTGGCTCCCGCTCGGATCACCTCTTTCTGAGCACCTCGCCCCCCCAATCCACCCCTCCCCCCCTCAGTGAACGAGGACCCCGCCTGGCCCAGCCCAGGCCCAATCCAGGCCCTCGTCCCCGCCCCAGCCCAGGCTGCCCGGCCAGCGCTAAGTGGAACCACATGGCCGGGCAGGGCCCCCCTCCCCCGCCCAGCCGCCCGCCCTACTGACCCCCTGACCAGCCTCTTGGCAAGAGCCGGCCTCCCCCGAATCCACTGTGACCTCACCCCTGGGAACCCGGAGGGGGCCGGACTTGGGGGGTGGCAGCGTGGAGGAAGCCCCTCTGCTGGGCGGGGAAGCTGATCGCCAGGGGCCGAGGGCCTGCTTCCCTCTCGGGCCAACGCTCAGTCAGTCAGTCAACCAACCAGCGGACCTCATGGGCTGCCTGTCACCTGGTGTTAGGCTGTTTCTCCCGTCCCTGCCTCTCTCTGCACATCTGTGTGTACATCTGTCTCTCTCCCTCTCTCTGTCTCTGTCTCTCTCTGACTCTGTCTCTCCATCCTTCTCCGTGTCTCTGTCTCTCCCTCTCTGTCTCTGCCTCTCTCCCCCTCCCGGGCCCTGTCTCTGGTTGCCTGTCTTGGGTCTGTGTCTCCACAGTCATTAACAGTATTTGGGTTGCAACCCCCTGGGGCTGAGTTCCGGGCTCCCAGGCCCGGCTGACCACAAGGCCACTCCCCGCGGGACACTCGTCGCAGCTGTCCCCTCTCTGAGCCAGGTCCAGGGAGCACTGACATCCAGTGTGTCCGGCACCGCGATCTCCCTCTCCAGCCCAGGCCGCAACCTCCCCCGGCCAGTGAGCGTCCAGGTCCCCAGAGCCCTGCGGGCCCCTACCCCAGGGGACACCGGCTTCAGTGTGTCCCCTCTGCAGTGACCTTTCAGAAACTGACCGCCCTTTCTTTCCATGGCTGGCCTCGTGACAAGGACACACACAAGGAGCATTGAGCCAGGGGCAGGACCCAGCCCACGCTGTCCCCACCCGTGGGCACCCAGCTCGCAGCCCTGCACTGCTCAAGGCCCCAGGAGCCAGGCAGAGCCGTGGCGGGGCCCAAGGTGTGCGGAGGCCTTAGGGGTGAGTGTGTGCGTGTGTGTGTGTGCGCCCGCTCGGTGAGCCAGACAATAACCAGTCAAGACATTTTTGGTTTTCTGTTTTGGTTTTGGTTTTGGGGGGTTATTATTTGGGGAGGTGTTTGGTTTTTGGTTGGTTGATTGACTTTTTTTCTTTTTTTTGCACAGGGTCTCCCCATGCAGTCCAGGCTGGCCCTGAGCTCATTTTGTAGCCCAGGCTGGTCTCAAACTCACAGCATTCCTCCTGCCTCAGCCTCCCAAGTGCCGGCCTGTCATTTCTCGGGATGTCAGTATGTGCCGATATGCGCCTGCAGTGGCCGGAGTAGGTGCCATCGTGGGCGCCACCTACTGCGTGTGTGCCTAGAGCTGATCACCCCACATCACCCGAGTTTCTCGGGGGCTGTCACAGCTCAGACATGTTGCAGGGAAGCGCGGTTCTCCGCACGGAAACTTCTCCTGCCTAGCTGCAGGGACAGTGACCCAGGGGGAGGGACAGCAGGGGGCCGGGGTGCTCCGCCTTCCCGGGGTCCCCCGGGGGCTCAGGATCCCGAGTGTGGGAACCAACTCCGGGGGCCAGTCCGGGGTGACCCACAGGGCCCAGCCCGGGGCGCCCAAGGTCAGAGACGCCCTGCTCGTCCCTGTTGCAGGATCCACTGCGTCACCCCAACCTCCGGGGCGCCCCCCACCCCGAACTTCGCGCGGGGCGCGGCCGGGCACCCGGCCAGATGTGCGCAGCTGGACATGCGTCAGCGCTGAGTCACCCATCCCGAGGCCCCCGGGACCCCTGGGGGGCCCCTGAGAAATTCCTCGGGAAAACAAACACCCCAGGCTCGCGCAGCTGGGGAGGGGAGCAGCTTCCGTGCACCCCGTCACCCCGCCCCACCGCGCCCTGCAGAGACGCTGTCCAGGGTGCTGACCGGCTCTGGGGAGGGGGGCGAGGGGAGGGGGAGGGGAGGGGGAAGGGCTGGGGGACCGCGCAGGGAGCTCTGGGCCCCTATTCTCTCCCACACTCGCCCCTGCTCAAGAGCAACTGTAGAAGCGGGCACTGGACCTTCCCGGGCAATGATCTACACTCGGCAACCACAGGTCCTGTCCACACAGCCGCACCCCAAAATACACACAGGGCACACAGAGGGTCTCGCTCTGCAGTTCAAGCTGCCTTGTGAGTACAGAGCTCACTCTGTCGCCCTGGTTGGCCTGGACCTCATGGGGATCCCCCTGCCTCAGCCTCCACGGGGCCTGTGCCCTGACAGCTAACCAAGGTCACATCTGTGACTCGCACACGTGCTCATTCGAAGGCACACGAGATCATTCTCAAAATCATCCCCCGGGCTGGGGGTGTCGCTCAGTGATAGAACAGCTTGCTTGGCATACTAAGGTTCTGGGTTCAAATCCCCCAGTTCAAATCCCCAAACACTGCAAAAACTAGAGCTGCCCAGGATTCCTGGGAGGTTTGGGAAGCCTGAGGAACCCAGCTGGGGGTTCACTCTTTCTTTGTCTGGTTGGTTTTGGTTTTCTGAGACAGGGTCTCGCTGGTGTAGCCCAGGCTGGCCTGGGAACTCATAGCGATCCTCCTGCCTCAGCCTCCCGAGCGCTGATATGACAGGCGTGAGCCACCACACCCAGCTTGGAAGTTCATTTTGGAAAAGCTCAGCCCTGTACATGGTGCTCACGTCTCAGAACCCCACCTCCCAGGGCCCCCCCGAGTCAGCACCCCACCTCCAAGCACACCCAGAGTCTGCCCTGGGCCGCACACACCCCTGTCCGCTGCACCCCTCTTCATGCAAGGGCCGAGGACCAGCCGGGTTCCCCAGGATACCCCACACACACACACATACACCAGCTGTCACACCTCCAAACTGGCCAGAGTGGGACAGTGACTCCCCCACAGCCCGCGTGCCCCGCGCTGCACACCCCTCACCCCCCACCCTACCCATCTTTGGGGTCCGGCGGGCTCCTGTGCCCCAGGACTTGTACCCTCCCTCCGTCCCTCGCTCCCGGCTCACCGGCCTGCGTTGCGGGCAGGAGCTGCAGGGCGGCCAGGAGCAGGCAGAGGCCGGCCCGAGGCTGGCGCAGGCCCCGGCAGCTCCCCATCTCGGTCTGCACCACGGGCGACCGCACGGGGCGGGGGTGGGGTGCGGTGACTCCAGGGCTCGGCGGCGGCAGCACAGGAGCTGGCGGCGGCCGGCTGCAGCCAGGACCTGCGGAGAATGACCGAGCCCCCGCCCGGCCGCGCCCTGCGGCGGCCCTGGCCAGCGGGGGGAAGGGGGGGCGCGGACAGCTGGGCAGGGAAGTTGGGAAAGTTGTACCGCGCGCTGATTGGCCGGCGAGGGTGGAGCCTGCCAGGAGCTGGGCAGTTCTCAGCCTAGGCGGGTCTGAAAAGAAGGGGGTCCCCATCCCGCCCTAGAATCGGGGTCCCAGCCCCACCCCCAGCCCTGTCCTCCTAGCAGCCCCCCTGGGAGGAGCACTTAGCCTCATTTAAACCTCCGGCCTCCTCTGGGTTTGGGGGTGCACACCTGTGATCGCAGCGCCAGGGAGGCTGAGGCAGGAGGGTCACTGCCAGTTGGAGGCCAGCCTGGGCTCCATAGTGAGTTCAAGGCCAGCCTGGGCCACAGAGTGAGATTCTGTCTCAAAAATAATCAAAATCAAGCCGGGCGTGGTGGCTCACGCCTGTCATCCCAGCACTCAGGAAGCTGAGGCAGGAAGATCGTTGTGAGTTCGAGACCAGCCTGAGCTACAAAGTGAGCTCAAGGCCAGCCTGAGCTGCACAGCAAGACCCTGTCTCAAAAAGAAGACAAAAAAATCCAAGAAGTAATAAAACAAAACAATCAACCTACATCCAGGGCCGGAACTAGGGGGGAAGCAAGCGTTACAGGGGGTCCCTCCTGGCTCCCAAAAGAGAGGTCCCAGCCTCACCTCTCAGCCACCTGCTCTGCCCCTTGTTCCTAAGACCAAGGCCCCACCGTCCCACTAAAAACCTCACCGCAGGTCCCTATATGGGTTTCTAGCCTGACCCTAAACCTTCATCCCTCTAGCCAACCTGGGTGACCCAGTTTCACTCCCAAATTGTGACCACAGAGTCCAGGCCAGTTTATCCTCCTTCTTTCTTTGTTTTTGCTTGAGGCAGGGTCTGGTCATGCAGCTCACACTGGCCTTGAACTCACTGTGTAACCCAGGCTGGCCTTGAACCCATGGAGGAGGACCCTAGTGATCCTCCCGCCTCAGCCTCCCAAGCGCAGGAATTATGAGTGCTTAGGTTCTTTCCCCCAGATTCTTAATCCTCAAAAAAGGGTCCCATCTGCTGCACCCTAGCTTTTATTTCCCTCACTCTCAGGGACCCCAACTCCAAATCTTCACCCCTTCCCATCAAATAGGGGAGAGGTGGATTTATACTACTCCTGGGGAGAAGCCCAGGGCCCCCTCATCTCACCAGGAGCTCCCCAGCATGGGGAGATTCCAGGGTTCAGGAACCGCTCCCGTGGCCCTGGACAAGCGCAGACAGGCAGTGAGGTGCCCAGCCGCGGGTGTGTCCCAGAAGCTGAGCAGGGGCGTGGGGAGCCAGGGAGACCAGGCCGCACCCTCCCCGCCCCCCCCCCACCTCCCTGCGCAGACAAAGAGTCCCTGTGTCCCTGGAGAGGAAGCCAGGGGGGCTCCCGCAGTGGCCCAATGTCCTTTACCACGGACGTGCAGCCCGCAGCTTTCAACCAAGGCTGAAGTTCTCGCCTACCCGCTGGCTGTCTCACAGCGACCCTCCTGCCTCAGCCTCCCAAAGGCTGGGGTGATAGGCGCGTCACCATGCCTGGTCAAAAGTTTAGTTGGTGTTGGTTTGTTTGGTTTTTTTTTTTGTCTTTTGTTTCACGTTTTGCAGCGTTAGGCTGGAACCCAGGGCCTCACGCCAGCTGAACGGTTCACCAAGCAGCACCCCCTAAAACTCCCAGGAAGAAATGTGGGGCAGCTGGAGAGGTGGGGTGCAGAGGGCTTCGGGGATCCTCCCCAGCCATCTGGTCAGGTCAGACCCCCGAGTCCCTGGGCCCCGAGCCTGTCAGGAGGGCATGGAGGGACGGTGTGGGGAGGGGTGCCCAGTGCCTTCCCGGGCCAAGGTCATGTGTCCACACACGGGATCAACATGGCCACCTCGCCACGGACAGTGCTGATCTCGGGCTGCTCCTCAGGCCTCGGCCTGGAGCTGGCCGTGCAGCTGGCTCGGGAGCCCGGGCGGCGCTACCAGGGTAAGGCCCACGCTCGGCCCAGCCCCACCTCTGCAGCCCCTTCCCTGCCAGCTGCCCTCCAGGCCTGGGGAGAACCGGGGAGCCCCGAGGAAGCGCCCTTTCCTCTCTCCTTCTGCGTCCCCCCATTGTCCCCCACACTTGGGTGCAGGCTGTCTGCTCCGGGTGCTGCGGACACCTCTGGGGAGAGAAGACAGATAAATCTCAGGGCTGGGGCATAGCCGAGTGGTACATTGCGTGGCTCTCAGGAAAACAAAATCCCTGAGCTGGCCTTGGGATCCCAGCCCTGGGGAGGCTGAGGCAGGAGGATCGCTGTGAGTTTAGGCTGGCCTTAGGGGACAGTGGGAGTTTTAGAAGTGCTGGTCTGGGAAGATGGCTCTGAGGTTTGATGTGGACATTTCCAGGGTGCAGTAATTGTCCCTGCCGCTCACACCCCTCTTCAGGCCCCGGATTACTCCCCCAGTTAAGCTGCTTACCGAGCTCTGACCTGGGGCCGTAGGGGACCTCTGCATGCCTCCTGCAATCTGCACCCCCCAGGAGAACCTCTGACCTGGAGCCGGCTTTGTGTCAAAGGGGTGTTACTCAACAGGAGGCCTCTGGGACCAGGCATCGCCCAGGTTGGCAGGTTTGCTTCTGCAGCCCTCTGCCCTCTGCTCCAGAAACACCCTCAAATGTCTGAAAGTCTGAAATGGGCACTGAAAGTCTGAACATGGGCATGCAGAGCCGCGTCCCTATCTAAACTGCTAAAGTAGGCTGAGGCAGGAGGGTCCCCACAGGTTGGCAGCCAGCCTAGACTAAGTAGTGATATCACATTTAAAAAAAACCTGTAATTTGGTTACTTTTTCTTGTTTTGTTTTCTTCTTCTGCAAAACCAGAGATCAAACCCAGAGCCTCCCCAGGGAGATACATTCTCAGGCTTTTCTTCAACTCTCAGTTTTGTGACAGGGCCTTGGGAAGTCACCCAGGTGGGGCTAAAACTTGAGATCTTCCTGCCTCAGCCTCCCAGAGTGGCAAGGATTAGAGGTGGACACCACAGTGCCAGGTTTGCCCCATTTTTAGAAACGAGGAACCTGAGGTACAGAGATGCTCAGGCGGGGTCAGCAGCTCCAGAGTGACGGAGCTGAGATTTGAACTTTTTCACTCTGTTGCCACCATAAACCCTCAGTAAACCCTCGCAAATCCAGAGCTAGGCAGGACGTACCCATAAGGCTGTGCATAAAAGTGAATACAGGCCTGGCGTGGTGGCGCACGCCTGTCATCCCAGCCTGGGGGAGGCTGAGGCAGGAGGATCGCCACGAGTTCAAGGCCAGTTTGGACTATCATTGTACGTTCAAGACCAGTTTAAATTACAGGGTGGGATGATGTCTCAAAAAAAATTTTTTTAATTTACAAATCATGTGAGGGGAAGGGGTCCCATGTGCACCCCCGTTCTGCTTCTGTCCCCAGTGGTGGCCACTATGAGAGACCTGGGAAAAAGGGAGCCCCTGGAGGCAGCCGCGGGGGACGCACTGGGGAAGACCCTGACGGTGGCCCAGTTGGACGTGTGTGATGATACATCTGTGGCCCAGTGTCTGAGCCACATCCAAGGCGGGGACGTGGATGTGCTGGGTGAGACTGAAGCCTGGGGTCCCCCTGCCCTCCATGTCTGGGGTCCCAAAGTGGCGAGGCCTCAGCAGTGGCCCCAGCCCCCTCTGCGCTTGGGTGTTGGGTAGACCAGCTGGCCAGGGGACGGGGTAGACCAGTTGGCCAGGGGACAGGGTAGACCAGTTGGCCAGGGGACAGGGTAGACCAGTTGGCCAGGGGACAGGATATCCCAGTTTCCCAGAGCCTGGAACCACAGGCAGCTTGCTGGGGGTGGTGGAGTCAAGGGAAGAGACATCTCATGTAAGCAGAAAACCATATGTGGTCGGGAAACTGGCTCGGTGAGTCACTTGGGGGAGAGCAGGATGCAGCGGGGAACCAGACTCCCTAAGCAGCTCCCAAGGGGGGTGGGTGTCTCCAGGTTGATGCAATTCTGGAGTAAGAGCCGAATGGCTCGTGCATTATGGCGGAAGCCACTCCTAGTGACCTGTCCTCCCTGTGGTCCCCTCTAACAAACACTGGGCTGGCTCTGTGAAAGAAGTTTCAAGGCTCCACATGTAGCCGACCATGGTGGTGCACACCTGTAATCCCAGTACCACGGAGGCTGAGGCAGGAGGATCACACCTGTCTCAGCTCATACTGAGTTCAAGGCCAGCCTGAACTACAGAGAAAGATCCTGTCTCCAAAAAAAAAGACTACATGTGGGTTCCCAAAACAGCCAGGGTTGGGTGGGGTGATCTGAGAAAGCCCGGGGGCCTCCACGGTAACCCACTCCACCCTTGCCAGTGAATAACGCTGGCGTGGGCCTGGTGGGGCCCCTGGAGGGACTCGATATCACCACCATGCAGAGCGTCTTCGACACCAACTTCTTCGGGGCCGTGCGTCTCGTCAAAGCTGTGCTTCCGGGCATGAAGAGGAGGAGACAGGGCCACATCGTGGTGGTCAGCAGTGTCATGGGGTTGCAGGGTGAGGCCCGGGGACCCCATGTCTGATCTTCCCGGGGTGCCAAGATGGCAAATGGATCCAGATCCCTTTGCCACATGAGCCTAGAGAGCTCTGGCCAAGATGGACTCTGAAGCTCAGAAGGCAAAGCTCTGGGATAGATTAACCATGCCTGCCATGACATAAGAGTGAGTAGTGGTGGTCTGTGTGATATCAATAACCACAAGCCAGAATCAACCTCGATTCCAGACATCGCCAAAATACTCTGACCAAAGAACCCTCAGAACTGCTTCTGAAACTCTTCCCTGTCACACACTCCCTAGATGCCCTGAGATGTCTGGGTCTAGTACCCTGAAACTCAGCAGGACATAGATCGGTGATCAATTACTGATGTCTGAGAGTAAACTACTCTGAGGCCACTATTTGCCATCCATGCTCCTGGGTTTTTCCTCCTTGATCCCCACATCAAAAAAAAAAAAAAACCCTCTTCCCTGCTGCCAATGCAGGCGTTATGTTCAACGACATCTATGCAGCCTCTAAATTTGCCCTGGAGGGATTCTTTGAGAGCCTGGCCATCCAGCTGCTTCAGTTCAACATCTTGTGAGTTGGATGCTTGAGCAGGGAGGGGCACACAGGAGGGTGACGGGGAAGATGAGGTTGGGGGGAGAACCGAGGTGGTGATGCAGGTCTGTGATTTCTGCACTCAGAGGAGGATGAGGCAGGAGGGTTCCCCTGTGAGACCAAGGTCAGTCTGGGCTACCGAGTGAGTACAAGGCCAGCCTAGAACACACAGGGAAACTCTGTTTTTAAAAAAAACAGTGGGGGACAGGGAATAGAGGGACAGTGCCGGAGTAAACTGAGGCAGTGGCTGGGGCACCATGCCTGGCTCCTTCCTCAGCATCTCCCTGGTGGAGCCAGGTCCGGTGGTCACTGACTTCGAGGCAAAGCTTCTGGCTCAGGTGGCCACAGCCGAGTTCCCAGACACCGACCCTGAGACCCTGGGCTACTTCCGAGACCTCTACCTCCCCGCCTCCTCCCAGCTCTTCCGCTCCGTGGGGCAGAGCCCAGGGGATGTGGCCCGGGTGAGTGACCCACGCCCTCGGCTCAGAGACACGGCGGGTGGGCAGTTTCCGAGGTCCCAGAGCTCAGGGTCCTGTCACACCACACAGGCCATTGTCAAGATCATCGGAGCCACCCAGCCACCCCTGCGCAGACAGACCAATGCCCGCTATGCCCCACTGACGGCCCTCAAAGCCCTGGACACCTCGGGTCGCCTGTATGTGCAAACTGCCCACCGCCTGCTCTTCCGCTGGCCGGGCCTCCTGCACTTCAGCCTGCGCTGCCTGGCCTGCGGCTGCCTCCCAAGCCGCGTGCGACCACAATGACTGGAGCCTCGCGGGATCCTTGTCAACCCTGAGCAGCCCCAGGGGAGGAACCCAGGGCCTTTGCACTGAAGTGCATCCGCAGCCCTTTTCGTGTTTTTCTTTTTTTTCTTTTTTTTTTTTTATTTCTGAGACAGGGTCTCGCTAAATCACTAAATGGCCCAAGCTGGGCTGGAACTTGAGATCCTCCTGCCTCAGCCTCCCAGAGTGCTGGGATTACAGGTGTGCACCACCATGCCCCACTATAATCATTTAAATGCTATTTCTGGTCTCAGTTGGCTGAATCCAGGGACACAAGGACCCCAGCTGCAGAATCTACAGGAAATTAGATCAGTGGCGATGGTTGGAAAACCCAATGCACAACCTAAAACCCTCAGAAATGGACTCAGATGGTGTGGTGAAAGTCAGTGGTGAATGATAACTTCATAAAAATTCAATTGACGTTTTAAAACAATCATACACATCCATGCTAATGCAGGAGCTCAGCCTGTGAGCTCCCCTTTCCTTGTTCTTTGGCTTTGGTTGTATGGGGTTCTGTCAGTGGGAAGGTTTCAGGATTTTTTTTTTATTTGAGACAGGGTCTCACCATGTAGCTGGGGTTGACGTTAAACTCACAGAGATCTTCCTGCCTCAGCCTCCCCCATGCTGGGATGACAGGGGTGCACCACCACACTCGGCTTTCTTAGTGCGTTTCTGTTTTGTTCACGGCCCTGGTGTGCTGGGCTGTGCCAGAGGCTGAGTAGAGACCAAAGAAATGAAGCAGAGATGGCTTGTGAGAAACGAGGTTTATTAAAATGTCAACAGTAGTCGGGCGTGGTGGCTCACACCTGTCATCCCAGCATTCAGGAGGCTGAGGCAGGAGGATCGTTGTGAGTTTGAGACCATCCTGGGCTACAAAGTGAGCTCAAGGCCAGCCTGAGCTGCATAGCGAGACCCTGTCTCAAAAAGACAAAAAATAAAAAATAAAAATAAAATAAAATGTCAGCAGTGCTGGGTGTGGTGTTGCATGCTTGGAATCTCGGCACCCTGGGAGACTGAGGCAGGAGGATGGCGACTTTGAGCCCAGCCTGAGCATTTAGTAACTTAATGAGACCCTGTCATCAAATAAAAAATAAAAAGGGCTGGAGTCATGCCAGCACGCAAGGTCCTCGCCCTAACCAGGCAAGAGGCTTGGGTACCAAAGGAGGGGACCCTCAGGGACCGAGGACTGAACGCTGTGGTTTTTCTCAGGGATGCTACAGTTTCTGTTACTGAAACAGGATGGTCTCAAAATACCCGATGCTGGAAAATTTGTGGAAAAAAAAGAGGTTTATTTAGCTTAGAGTGCTAAAGGTCCAAGACACGGCATCATCTTCTGATGGATTTTTATTTTCTTTTTTTTTTTAATTTTTGTGTTTTGCTTTGTTTTTGTCTTTTGTTTTGTACCAGGGATCAAACTCACGACTGCATGCTTACAAGGCAGGTGCTTATGCCACTGAGCTAACTCTCCAGCCCTCTTTTTGTCTTTTTGAGACACAGTTTCCCTATGCAGTTCAGGCTGATCTTGAACTCACTTTGTAGCCCACACCCCCACAGTGATCCTCCTGCCTCAGCCTCTTGAGTAATGGGATGACAGGGATGCGCTCGCCACCATTCTGGCTAATTTTTGTTTTTCATTAGCACGTGGTTAAAGAGCGTAAGGGGAGCCCGTGGACCTAACACATCTTAATTCTTTTCACTTCCCCTCTGTCTCTTGGTTCCCTTCCCATTTGCAGGACATCTTACCTGTTTGCTATGACCTATCTTTTATTGTGTGCTTTGATTTATTTCTATTTTAGGTTTGTCCTAGAAGAGAAGCCCTAGGACATTTAGGCTTGTGTGTCTGATTCATTTCAGACCTTACGGTCTCGGTCTCGAGGTGAAGAAGCCACTTCCCCACCAATCCCTCAAGTTTACCCCTCCTCATGGCAAAGTAATTCCCCACTGTGCATGAAGCACGCTGTCTCTAGCAGTCTTCTGTTGGTGGTGGACACTCGAGTCGCTCCCAAGGTATTGCTGATGTGACCTGTGCTGCTGTACACACGAGTGTGCGTGGGCCACAGGGCCAGTGTCTGGTGCACAAGGAGTTGACGGTAGACAGCCTCACGATGCCCACCCAGCACTGGGGAGGCTGAGGCAGGAGGCTCGCCTGCCTGTGAGTTCCAAGCCAGCCTGAGCTACCTAGGGAAACTCCTGTCTCCAAAACAAAACCGGAAACCAAACAAATCCCTAAAAAAAAAATTAGTTGAAAGCAGGAATTGGTGGGTTTGTGATTCACACCAGGCTCTTCCTCTATCTCGCATTCCTGTCTGGCTCCCCTGTCAGTTCCCCAAGGCTGGCTCTGCCACCGAAAGCCCCAGGACCCGCCCTCTAAATTCCTCTGTTGCTTAAATCACCCTGAGTCAAATCCTGTTGTACCAGGAAGATCGCTCACAACTGCAAGAGGTGACTGGGAAAACAAGCCCCGGGCATGCGGAGACGAGGGGGAGCTAGCTAGGAGGCAGCCTGGGACAGATGGGAGACAGGCAGATGCCACCGCCACACCGTCCTCCCAGCTCAGCAAGGATAAGGCCTCCTGGCTGGCTCTGAGGCCAGTTCCGGTGCTCGCACCTCACAGCTAAGGGCCTCCCCTCTGTCTGTCTGTCTCTGTCTCTCTGTCTCGCATGCTAAGCACGTTCTACCACTGAGTTACATTCCCGCCTCTTTCTGTTGTCAATCAATCAGGATATGCTGTTTGCGTCACCCGTGAAATGGATCCAAATGGGTCCAGCACTACATGCAGATACCTGTAATCCCAACACTCTGGGGAGGCTGAGGCAGGAGGATCACAAGTTTCAGCCCAGCCTGGATAACTGAGTGGTTTTACAAAACCCTGTCTCAAAATAAAAAGGGTTAAGGGTGCAGCTTGGTAGTAAGAACATGTAAGGCCCTAGATTTCTTTAGGGGTAGCACCACAAAATTAGAAATTAAAATTCTAAAAGGAAACAGAAAGAAAAAATTTTTAAATGGTTTCAGTGGTAAAGTTTAGGTGGGGCTTTAGCCTGGCAAGTGCGAGGTCATGAGTTCAATCCCCGGTACCAAAAAAAAAGTGGGGAAGTTTATTTTATGTCATGTTCCATCATAATTTTTGAGACAAGCAGGTATGGAAGCTGGGTGTGGTGGCTCACGCCTGTCATCCCAGCACTCAGGAGGCTGAGGCAGGAGGATCCTTGGGAGTTCGAGACCAGCTTGGGCTACAAAGTGAGCTCAAGGCCAGCCTGAACTGCATAGTGAGACCCTGTCTCAAAAAGACAAAAAAAAAAAAATTTTTAAAGCATATATTCTATTTTTATTAAAACCAGATCCTATGCACATATTTTGAGCTTTAGGTTTTTCTGGGGTTTTTTTCAAATCTATACCTCTGAGGGTTTTCTGTATTAACTCAAACAGATCTGCTCATTCTTTGGCAAATCTGCAATCAATTTCATTGGTAAATGAACAAGAATTCATGCAATCGGTTCACTACTAAAAAGATGAGCTGGCCTCCTTCCACGGCGCTGGTACAGGCGCAGCTGCAGAGAACAATGCCCGGCGCACGCAAACCGAGTCCCTGAGGAGGAGGAGGAGCAGGAGGAGCAGGAGGAGCAGGAGGAGCAGGAGGAGGAGGAGCAGGAGGAGGAGGAGGAGGCTGTCTGGTGCAGCCCAACGTGTCTGTGAGACTTTACCAGTTACATGCAGCTCCTCTACATCCCGCAAGACCCAGCTGCTGCTCTGTGCCCCAGCCACACGCTCTGTGCTCAGCCCTGCCAAGGTGCACACGTCTCCCGGATCCCAAGTGGCATCTCAGCCGGCTGTGGGGCACACGCCTGGGCTCCCAGCACCTGGGAAACTGAGGCAGGAGGGGTGCCCTGAGCTCGAGGCCAGCCTGGGCCTTCTTTCTTCCCCCCGGACTGAGGATTAAGCCCAAGGCTTTGGCACTACCTGTGCAACCCATTTTATTTCTGATTTTGAGACAAGTTGTCACTGAACTGCCCAGGCTGGGCTTCAACTTGCGATCTTCTTGCCTCGGCCTCGAGAGTGCTGGGATGTCAGGCGTGTGCTTCCATCACACCTTCAGATCTGGAGGTGGAAGGACCAGCTGCCAGGTCATTCCTCCTTCTTGGAAACTTGCTGCTCTTGAAAATTCGCACCCGGGTAAGGTGGGTCACCAGCGTCCTGGGAATCAGAAAGCAAAGCCAAGAGCCGGGCGTGGTGGCTCACGCCTGTCATCCCAGCACTCGGGAGGCTGAGGCAGGAGGATCCTTGCAAGCTCGAGACCAGCCTGGGCTGCTCAAGGCCAGCCCGAACTGCATAGAGACCTGTCTCAAAGAGACCAAAAAATATATTTAAAAAAAGAAAGCAAGGCAAGTTCTGAAGCCTTGGGGAAGATAACCGGCTGGGATGAGCAGACGCCCCCGGAGATGGAGGGCCCAGCTGGGCTGGATCTGCACTGAGAACTCCTGCCGCCACCCAGCAGGGGAAATGGAACCTGAGCCCAGCATGGGCTCAGGACCCTGGGAGGCTGAGGCAGGAGGGTGGCAAGTCCAAGGTCAGCCTGGGCAACTCAAGAGATTTAACGAGACCTTGTCTCCAAATAAAAAGCTAAAAAAGGCCTGGAGATATAGGTCAGTCCTAAAGTCCTGGGCTCCATCCCAGCACTGCAGAAAACAGCTTAAAAAAAACAACAAAAAACAAAAAAACAAAGCAAACCAGAAACTTGTCTGGAAAGAATCCTACTAAGTTCCGAACGCACTGCAATCACCCCTTGGCCTCCGCAGCGCTGCCCAGCCCTTCCTGGGAAGCCTTGGGCGCTGAGCCCTGGAGGAGCGGGTAGGGTCCCCGGCCACCCTCTCCCCTGCCCGGCCTGGGCCGCGGCTGCACAGCTGCCCGGGCCCGCGGCCAGGCCCCGCCCCCACGCCGCATTCCTGCGGGCGGGGCGCGCCGCTCCCGGCGGCCGGAGGCTCGCGGGCGCCCTCTCGTGTCCAAACGTGGGAAACGCCGGGCGGAGCCGATAGGTTTCGTTTCATCCGCGCGAAATGGGGGCGAATGACGATTCCCAAGTCATTCGTCAGGGGAGAGAACTAAAATTAAAAGAGGGCACACGGCAAGGCGGTGCGCCCCTGTACTCCTGGCTACTCAGGTGGCGGGGGCTGGAGGGTGGCAAGCTGGGAGCCAGGCTGGGCGGTTGAGTAACCTTGTGAGACTCCGGCTCAGGGAATGAAAAAATAAATAACAAAATGGGCAGGGGCGTAGCTCAAGGGTGCAGCACCCCAATTCCGTTCCCTCTTACTACAGAAAATGGAATCTGATAAGTAGATAAGCAACGATCCCAAACTTACAGAAAGCTGTGGGACTTAAGGAAAAAATGTCCCTTGGACCGTGTGTGTGAGTGTGTCAGTGTGTGTGTGTGTGTGTGTGAGTGTGAATGTGTGTGTTAGGGATTCAGTCAGGGCCTTTTCACTGAGTTCTGTACACCCCCCCACCTTTATTTTGTTAAGTCACTGACTTACCCAGGCTGGCCTTGAACTCGCAATCCTCCTGCCTCACCTTCCCAAGTGGCTGGGATGACAGGCCTGTGCCACCACGCCTGGTGACCATAGGCTTTCAGTAAATTCTCAGTAAACGTCCACCCACGCCGGCGGCAGTGGTGTCTCCTGTGGGTGTGGGTGTGGCTGTATCTCCCACGCGTTAACTCGATCCAGCACCCCGACTGCAGACACCACAAGCCTCCTCGGCCATGTCACTGCAGCCGCTGTGAATGATGCAGAGAGAGAGAAATCCTTCAGCGAATGCTCCAGGCATGACGTGATGCCCTCCCTGGTTTCATGAGTATAATTTCCTTGCTGGAAGGGGAAGCCGGGGTGAGTCAGTGACAGTACACAGTGGTCACTGTTGCCAAGCGCTGCTGGCTCCCGAGAGAAAGGGGAAACCCACCCGAGCAGGCAGGACCCAGAAACACTGGAAGTCAGCCCGAGCCTCTGACCTAGGGTTTCTGGGCTCCACTGTGGTGGGGGCTGGGTGTGAGATGTCTGCTCTGTGCTGTTGGGCTGCTGTGAGAGGCCTGGACAAATATTTTTTTAAAAGCATTCCAAGAAATCAAATCAAATCAAACCATTATAGTTGTAATTCCAGCACTTGGGAGGCTGAGGCAGGAGGATCACTGTGAGCGTAAGGCAGCCTGGAAACGTAGTGAGTTCAAGGCCAGCCTGAACTGCATAGCAAAACCCTGTCTCAACAAAGCAAATCAATCAGTCAGTCAGCCATCACAGTTAGCAGAGCGCATATCTGTTAATGCGTGGGAGATACAGCCACTGAGATCTGTTATCTCTGACCATCACTGCACGGGAAGCCCCCTTGCGGAAGACAGTGGTGACCAGAACATGACTTTATGACTTTATGGCCCCAAGCCCTCTCAGGGGGTTGACAGGCCAGGACAGATGGCCATAGAGGAGGCTGAGGCGGGATGCATCCAGAGGGCAGCCCCTGTACTCCCCACTGCCCAAGAAGCAGCCTATCTGCCTCTCTGTGGGTTGTAAGTGGCGCCCTCTGGTGGTGACTCGGAAAGCTGGGTGTGGGCTGAATTTTCTCCCTTGCCTGGCGAAGTGCCCTTGTGCAGTGAGCAACCTACACAGCTGTCCATGGTGACCTTGCTCTCAAAGACATCTCCCAAGATCTAGCCCAAGGTTTTTCACACACACACACACACACACACACACACACACACGGAGCAAGACTCCAGCAGAGCCTGAGGCACGTAGGTGTCTCTCCCCAGCTTCCTGAGAGTCGTTATCTGGGCAATCTGGGGACCAACCTTGTTCTTCTCTTTCCTGGAGAAGATGGCTCTGCTGTTCCCCATGCCGGATGCATCTTCACCCGGACAGACAAGGCCATCTGGTCCCCTGAGAAACCTGGGTGCTGCCCAGAGCACTCGGCCTGAGGCAGCGCTGACCCATATTGCTTGTCCCCGGTGTCAGACTCATTCCCATCCCCTGAAACCTCCTCCACCTCCCTCCTCTACCCAGAATCCTGAAGACCCCCTCACCCTAGCCGGGCTTGGTGGCTCACACCTGTCATCCCAATGCTCTGGGAGGCTGAAGCAGGAGGGTTTCAAGTCCAAGCCAAGCCTGGGCAACTTGGGACTTCACAAGACCCTGTCTCAAAATAAACAGTGTTTAAAAGGCCCGGTGAAAAGGCCCCAGGTTCAAAGCCCAGGACCACAAAAACGACCCACATCACCGTGCTTTCTCCTCCCTGGTCAGTCCTGTCTCCTCCAATCCAGTACTGAGTCTTCAAATGGATCCTGTGTGTCCATCACATTCACACTGGACATCAAGGTGACCTCTCATGAGAGGGACCCTGGGAACATTAGGGGAGAATTGTAAACACAAAGCTTGGGGCGCATAAGCGCCTGCCTTGCAAGCACGCGGTCATGAGTTTGATCCCTGGTACCGATTAAAAAAATAAATACATAAAAAATAAAATTTAAAACAAAAGAAAGCTTGGGGAAATGAACCACATGGTCCCTCCCAGAGCACCACCACCAACCCTGCCCCTGTCCCCGCAGAACCCACAGCAGGTCACGGTCACCAGCCACAGCACTAATGGCCAGGGACCCCTTCTACCTCCCAAGCTCATTGTGAGGTGCCTGGCATGGAGGCAGCAAGGGTGTGAGAGGAGTCGCCGTGTCCACCCCTCCTAGTACCATCGAAGGGATCAGTAAACTTGTCCCAGGCGTGGATTTGTTCATCAAAGTTTGGGATGTAGACAATCCTTCCTTCGCAAAGTTCTGTGCTGGACACAGCATCCTATAGGCACTTTTCTTATACATTCCCAGGGTAATCAGATCTGTTACAAGGGTTTACAGAAGACTGAGAGATGTTAAAGTGACCCCGAGCTCTCTACCTGACCTCCCGGCCACATAACAGAGGTTGCTAAGATGCAAATCTAGGATCTCGATTTTGCAAGCTTTATCTGCTTTTTGGCCCCATTGTCTGCAAAATAAACAGTTTGCATACAGTCACAAGAGCCACAGAGGACACGGCAACAGCTGAGATTAACAATATCAAAGTGCCGGGTGTGCGAGGTGGCGTAAGCCTATCATCCCAGCACTTGCATGGATGACAGGAGGATCGTTGCGAGTTCGAGACCAGCCTGGGCTACAAAGTGAGCTCAAGGCCAGCCTGAACTGCACGGTGAGACCCTGTCTCAGAAAGACAAAAAAACAAAACAAAAGAAACAAAAGACAAAAGGCAGTGAGCTCCGCAGCAGTTAGTTTGCTACCCTTACCTTACATTTTTTTTGAACCCATTTGCAGAAAGGAAATACCCTCCTTGAGGATTTTATTGGCAAAAAGACAGGTCTAAGAGCACGGCTCGGGCACCAGTCCTTGGAAAGACATCCAGACACAACAGAGGGCTGGCCCAGGGCAGCCGACAGAGCAGGGACCAGGGCAGGCTCACGGACGAGCAGTCAACAGAGCCTGTGACCAGGGACAGAGGAAATTTCTGGATTTATCAGCTGCCGCCAGGCCCACCAGAGCCAGCCTTTGCGAGGCTGACCCTGGAGGAGACGCTTCAGCTGCTGATGACCACACAGGCAACAAGCCCCGTGACATGGGGGGGCAAGCAAAGGAGACAACCTAGGAAGCTGAGAAGCTGTGACGGCCCGAGGCCTCTCACATTGCGGGGACCGTGGCCACTGCGGTGACAGCCATCGCTGTGGGCACTGTGCCTAGGAGTCCAGCGTCTGGACATAAATACCGGGCCTGTGTTCCTAACCCGCCTTTACTACAACTCCTGAGATTCATCATGATCCGTTAGACAGGGTTCCAGGACCCTGTGGGGCCCCCGGACTTGTGGATTCCAACATTACTCTCAGTTACAAAGCCCACGGCTCCTGTCCCCCTGTAGGCACTGAGCCTAAGGCTTTCTGATCTAAGCGTCGCCTGCCTGCTCCCCGGCTGGCCTGTTGGGGTGAACACTGAATATTTCCGGGAGAGGGGTATAGGAGCATCTCGGGGGTGTGGGGTTAACCCCTCCACAGCTGATTCCCTGCGGGCACCGTCTTGAGCAGACACGCAGGATTCTGCCCCCACCCTGGGCCTGCTGCACAGGTGGAGACAGCGGCGGAAAATGTACACGAATAAATCTGACCGCACGGATGGGTGACCCTGTGCAAAGGCCAGCGGGGAGAGACACCACCCCTCAGCCCGGCAGCAACACGAGTTGGACAGAAAGACTATTTCTGTTCTGTGTGCTGACCTGAGGGACAATTGGCATGGCGTGGACCTGGCTTCCACCATCACTAATGGCAGACACGGACCCTTCCAAAAACCTTCCGGAAATCAGCTCTTCCCTTTTATTTATTTTTATTTTTGTCTTTTTGAGACAGGGTCTCACTGTGCAGTCCAGGCTGGCCTTGAGCTCACTGTGTAGCCCAGGCTGGTCTCGAACTTGCAACGATCCTCCTGCCTCAGCCTCCCGAGTGCTGGGATGACAGGCGTGAGCCACCACGCCTGGCTCATTTTCCAGATTTCTTTGGGACCATGAACACAGGAGGTCTCCAGGGGCTGGCAGACAGTTCTCAATGTCCTAATTGAATCTGTCCTTGTACCAACCGGTGGAAATGTGCCAGCTTCTCTCTACGTCAGGCCATGCATCCAGACGTCCACCTTCTGCTGCAATAGCAAAGCCATTCCAGGGGGAGAAGCATCAGTGGTCCCCTGTGAAAAACGGGGCTGACAGCTCACTCCTGCACCATCTAATGTAGGGGTCACTAACAGTGGTTTGGGGATGCCTTGAAAATTCTTTCCCGAACCCGAGCCTACCGCGGACACCACGTCTTTTTCGTAATTTGTTCTGTGATGTAACAGGCTCCTTGGTGAACAGGGTTCTCCTCCCTTTAAAAGATGCCCTCTTGGGGTTAGGGAGACAGCTAGGTGGCACAAGCACCTGGCTGGCAAGTGTGAGGTCCTGAGTTCGAGCCCCAGTACCGGAAAAGAAAATAAAAGATCCCTCCTCATAGACTGACAGGTAGAGGGGCCACGTAGGGTCACCCCGTGAGCAGCGGGGGTTCCAACCCTGCAGCTCCTGGTGTCCCAAGAGGGAGGGGGTGACACCCCACTGGGGACCCAAGGTGAGTCATTGCTCATTGCCTGAGCTGGCAACCTGCACCCCCCCTCGTTATGTGACGAGCCTGGCTCCCATTTCCTGAAAGGGGGGTGCTGTCCTTATGATATTTAGAATGACAATTTTTGATCCAGTGATTTCCTTTCTTGCACTGAACCACCCAGAGAGAGGTTAAGATCCTGGTGCCTCTCCAGAATCACCACCCACTAAAGTTGGTATCTCTAACGAGGCCATCAAATCACACTGCCACCAGTACCGGTCATCCTGCTGGACACAAGCCAGCCCAGCAGCAGCGAGCAGCCTAGGCAACCTAGTGAGACCCCCCCACCGTGGGACCCTCCGGGGACTCTGGGGAACCTGCAGGCTTCAGAGCCACCACCTTGGGGTCCCCCGGATGGTACAGCCAGGCCTCTCCCCAGTTACATCCTGGCTCCAAACCTCCCACAGTCATCACTCTGGACGCAAACCTCACCCCAGCCTCAGGACACCCACACACGGTCACCCCTACATCAGGGCCAGAGAGCGGCCCCTCGGGTGACTTGAGGTAGTGCCCAAGCAGCAATGCTCACGCTGGGCCTGGTGGTAGACGCCTGCTGTAAACTACCGGGGAGGCTCAGGCAGGAGGATACCCAGCTCAAGGCCAGCCCGGACAACTTAGTGAAACGCTGGCTCCAAATAAAATCCAAAATAAAAATCTGGGCATGTAGCCCAGTGGTAGAATGAAACTGGTAGCGTGCTGGTAGGTTGAATCCCAAGCAGCACATGATAAATAATAATAGTAATGTCAACAATGAATCTAAAATGGTTTGAGCAGTCACAGACAAACATCTTTTTTTTCAAAAAAAAATTTTTTTTTGGCACCGGGGATTAAACTCACAACCTAGTGTTTGCCTGGCAGGCACTTATGACATTTAGCTAAATCCCTGGCCCCTCAAATATATTATTAATGCAAGCCAGGATGGAGAATTTACTAGGCATGGTGGCACACACCTATAATCCCAGTACTCAGAAAGCTGAGGCAGGAGGGTCATTGCTCCTTTGAGGCTAGCCTGGGCTACAAAGTGAGCTCAAGGGCAGCTTGAACTGCATAGCAAAACCATGTCTCAAAAAGAAAAAAAAATGGAGAATTTTCCTATATCCAAGAAAAAAAAAGCCAAACTGGGATCACACCTGTCATCCCAGCACTCAGGAGGCTGAGGCAGGAGGATCGTTGTGAGTTTGAGACCAGCCTGGGCTACAAAGTGAGTTCAAGGCCAGCCTGAACTGCAAAGCGAGACCCTGTCTCAAAAAGACACACACCCAAAAAAATGTGCCAGGCATGGTAGCACTCAAACCCAGGAGGACGAGGCAGGAGAATCACAAGTTCAAGTCCAGCCTGAACTGCATAATCCCTGTTATCCCAGCTACTCAAGAGGCTGAGGCAAGAGGAACCCAAGTCTGCAGTCAGTATGGGCACCTTAACCAGACCCTGAGTCCTGGACACAGCCCCCGGCCACACCCACTCCCCAGGACACCAAGGTGACAGCTTCGCCAGACGACAGGGCCTGGGGCAGCTTGGGCTCTGAAGCCCCGCCCCTGCGCCTCGGCCCGGGCCCCCCCTGTAGGGTGCACACAGCTGCGCGGTCCCCATCCCCACCCCTGCACCCTGCCCTCTGACCCCACCGCGCCCCGACTCTCCGGGCTGTAGCCTGATGCTGACCCACACAACAGCGCCACCTGCCGGTCACCAGGGTGAGCCCAGGAAGCACAGAGAGGGTTTGGGAGCGGACCCGGCTTGGGTGGGGGGTGCAGACTGACGGGTCCCGGAGTCCCTCTGCCGCCGCCTCCTCCTCCTCCTCCTCCTCCTCCTCCTCCTCCTCCTCCTCCTCCTCCTCCCAACAGGCTCCCGAGTTGCACGTCCCGGATCTTCCAGCCATGGCCCAGCCGCCGTGTTGGTCCAGGTACCAGAGCCCACCGGTTCCTCTCCCAGCAGCAGGCGAGGCCAGGCCCTGATCAAGAGGCTGAGGCAGGAGTATTTCAAGCTCAAGTTCAAGGCCAGCCTGGGCAACACAAAGCGAGACTGTCCCTCAAAAAAAAAAAAGGTAATGGGGGCAGCATTTTATAAAGTTTCATGAAGAAATGATTCTTGCACAAAGTCCCAAAGAAGCCAGGTGTGGTGGTGCATGCCTGTCATCCCAGCACTTGGGAGGCTGAAGCAGGAGGATCATTGCAAGTTTGAGACTGGCCTGAGCTACATAGTGAACTCAAGGCCAGACTGAACTGCATAGCAAAAATCCATCTCAAAAAGACAAAAAAAAAGTTCCAAAGAAATGACCCTGTCGCATAGAAAGAGTGTCTCAAGTGCAGAACACAGTACGTGCAAAGGTCCTGTGGCTGGAAAGTGCCCAACATGTTGGAAGAAGAAAGAGGGGCCTTAAAGTCCACCCTCAAGGCATTGGCAGAGCCACAGTCCCTGCAAAGCCTTCAGAGACTCTTTGTTACCTTTTCCCAATCGCAGAAATCCTCGGCCTTCTGCCTTCTAGCAACAAAACTGCCTTCTCTGCCTCCATGTCCACCTGTCTTCCTAGGATGTTTTCACATGGCTTCTTCATTTGTTTTTTGGTTTTGTTTTGGTTTGGTTTGGTTTTTTTGTTTGCATCTGTCTGTGTGTGTCTGTCTGTGTGTCTGTGTGTTTGGCTGGTTTTTTGAGACAGGGTCTCACTATATAGCCCAGATTGGCCTCAAACTCCTGGCAACCATCCTGCTTCAGCCTCCTGAGTGCTGGGATGACAGGCATGCATCACCACACTTGGCCACATGGTTTCTCGGAAGGACACTTGTTAGGTTTCAGCCCCACACAGATCCAGTGTGACCTCTTCTTGTCTCTTACATCTGCAAAAAGCCTGTTTCTAAGTAAGGTCTGAAGTCGCAGGGCTCGAATCCGCGCAGGGCCCTGGGGGGTGGGGAGGAGCCCTGCAAAGAGGTGGAGCACTGAGGCAGCTGTTCGCTCACAGACCACAAGCCCCGCCCCTCTGACCTCCGCCCTCGGCCAAAAAAAAAAATTGGCGTCTGGGACACCTGAGGGAGCTGAGCTTTGGTCACTGACACCACCCCAAGCTGATCCCCTCTCCCATCACACCCCATAGTGGGGGTGGGAGATTCTGTCCCCAGGGCGAAGAGGGGCAGGGACTGAAATCCTTCCTAATTGCTAAATTGGCTGGGCTTCTATTTGAGATCCTCCTGCCTCAGCCTCCTGGGTAATGCACAGCTCCACCATGCCCAGTAAACTGTGGGTGTTTTTTGTTGCTGCCGTTGCTGTTTGTTTGGGGGAGAACTGTTTTTTTGAGATAAGGTCTCACCATGTAGTCCAAACTAGCCTGGAACTCATTATGTAGCCCAGGCTGGTCTCGAACTCACAGCAATCCTCCTGCCTCAGCCTCCCCAGGAGAACTATAGGTACCTGACAATACAGGAGCTTTCTGAACCTCAACTTTTCCATTTCTAAATAATCAGAGTCCTGTCTCCTAGCGTGAGTCGGGAAGGTCCACATATCCTTAGTAAAGGGTTTCTAGTTAAGTAGGTGCTCAATAAAACAGTAGGTAAGCTGGGCATGGTGGCACGTGCCTGTCATTCCAGCGTTCCAGGAGGCTGAGGCAGGAGGGTCGCAAATTTGAGCCTAATCTAGACAACTTAGCAAGACCCCCTTCTCAAAAATAAAAACTGGGGAAAAAATGAGCTGGGGATACAGCTCACTACAAAGGCCTTGGGTTCAATCCCGGCACCAGGAGGGAAAGGGCTGATGAGAAATCTGGGGTGCAGGTGGGCAGGATGGGCTCAGCTCTAGAGGACCAAGTGAGGGTCCTTGTCCCAGACAAAACCCACTGGCCAGTTCCCGAGACATACAAAAGCTCCCTAACACCGTCGAGGCCACGGCGGCTCTGAAGCCGGAGCTGGGGCTACACAAAGGGACGGAAGCCGGCGCTCGGTGGCTGCTGGGCCCTGGGGAGCTGGAAGGCGGGGCCTCCACCGGTACCAGAGGCCCTGGCCGAGGTGCTGACCGCTCCGGCCGGTGGGGCGCTGTCCGCGGTGCTGATGACGGCGGCGTCTGGCGCTGTCCGCGGTTCTGACCTTCGGCCCTGGTCCCAATTCCCTTCCGGGGCATCTGGGGTCTCCAGCGTCCACATCAGCGCCCCCAAGAGGGCCATGGCCATGCAACGGTCCGCCCACAAGGACGACACCTGGTGGCATTGGGGGTGAGGCCCACAGCCACGACTCTGCACACTCCCCCCATAAGGTGATTCGTAACTGCTGTGCATTGCACTAGGCGCCCCGAGTCCTCTATGCCTTAGCATTTCCTGAGCATCTACTGCAGGTCATAAACCCCGGAAGACCCGTGGTCCTTGCCCTCATGAAACGAATGTCTAGAAAGAACCTAAGACATCGTAGGTGTTCCGTGTTAAGCCAGGTGTTGTGGCATACGCCTGTCATCCCTGAAAAGCTTAGGCAGAAGGATAGTCGTGCAAGAAACAGCAGGTGCAAAGGCCCTGGGGCAGGACTCTGAGTGCAGCGAGAAGGCTGACATGACCGGAGGAAAAGGATGACGGGGACATAATAGGCAATTAAGGCAGGGCTTTGTGGGCCCCGACATGGATTTTGGCATTTTCCCCAAGTGAACACTCGTCCCATTGTTCTGGCCACTTTCTGGAGCAGCTCTGCGCGAACTCATTCGTGAAGGTCTTTACTTGTGCTGAGGTAGCTGCTGCCTCGCCCTTACCCCTCCTCTCCCTTCCCGACACCCCGGCCCTTTACCCAGAACAACCTGGAGATCAAAGCCAGCGACATTACGGTAGAGGCACAAGATGCTGCAGGCTAAGTTCCGGATGGCAGCCCCGGTCACCACCTAGGACAACTACTGGGCCGTGTGAGTGCGGCGTGGGCCTAGGCGCTCGCGAGGGGCGTGGCCTTCTTGTTGCAGAATGGGCGGGGCCAGGGAAACAGCTCCGCCTCTCGGGAATGAGTGGGGCAAGAGAGGGCGTGGCCTTCTTGCTACAAAAGTGGGAAGGGCCAGGAAAACAGCTCCGTCTCTGGGGAATGGGTGTGGCAAGAGTGGGCGTGGCCATGTGCACAAAAGTGGGAGGAGTCAGGGAAAGAACACCGGCTCTCGGGAATGGGTGGGGCAAGAGGGGCGTGGCCTCCTGGATAGTAAAAGCAGGCCGGGGCAGGAAGCAAGTGAAGCAGAAGTCAATGAGAGCCAGGCGTGGTAGCGCAGGCCTGCCATCCCAGCACCTGGGAGGCTGAGGCAGGCGGATCGCTGCGAGTTTGAGACCAGCCTGAACTACACAGTGAGACCCCATCAAAAAAAAAAAAACAGTAACAAACTGGGTACTTCTTAAAGCCTGCAGGGAAAGGGTGGGGCAAGAGTGGGCGTTGCCTTGAAGGGGCGTGACCGGTTGAGAGTTTGCTGGGCAGGGCCAGGCAGAGTGAAGTGGGGCAGGGCCCCAGAGATGGGGCGGGGCCAGGGCGGGGAATGGGGCGGGGCCGGAGGCTGGAGTGACAGGGGCTGCCCTGGGCTGCGGCCAGCCCCACGCGGGAGGAGGACTGGGGGTCCTCGCCTAGGCTTGGTGTAGACAGAAAACAGGGAGGACCGGGGATAGAGCTCGGCGGAACCATGCCTGCCTGGTAAGCGCGAGGTCATGAGTTAAAAAAAAAAAAAAAGACAGGGTAGGCATTACGACACACAGCCGGGCCTAGTGGCACCCACATGTCATCCCAGCACCTGGAAGGGTGAGGCAGGAGGATCTCCGTGAGTGAAGCCAGTCTGGGGTACATCGTGAGGCCCTGTCTCAAAAAACCAAAAACAAAAAAAGGGGGGAGGGGAAGAAAAGCCAGACCCCAAGGTCGCCAAGCTGGGGCCCGGTGAGGGGGTGGATGGGATGAGCAGGAGGAAGCCCCTCCCCCACTGCATGCAGAGCAGCCTGACCTTCCAGAACAACCCCAACACTAATGAAGGACAAAGGAGGCTGAGGCAGGAGGATCTCCCGGCGACGGCATGCAAGGATGGCACGGACCTTGGTAAGTGTGGGTAGCAAAGAGGGCAGCGAGGCCCACACAGGCAGGACTCCCACGCCTCGCCCCTCCCCCATGCTCCCGTCCCCCGTGTACAAGGTCCAGCTGGAGCCTCAGGTCTCAGCCTCCCAGCCCTACGTCCACTCTCCTTGCAGCCGGAAGCCGTCAATCATCACCACCAAGGGCGGCTGTCCCAGGGGACGAGGTGTGCAGCCCTGCCCTGAGGTCCCCGCGTCCAGCAGGCTGGCTCTGCACCTCTTTTCACGCTGCCGAGCCTCTTCCAGGGACCCACCCCGGGATGCCTCACCATGACAAACTAGCACCCACAACACCTGCCATGACGCCCTGGGATTACAAGAGCAGGAATCCTGTCTCACCGTGGGCCAGGCTTCAGACCTGTGGAGAGTCAAATCTGAGATCGAGGCAGATGCCTGATGACCCCAGAGACTCAGGCCTCGGTGCCCTTTCCTGCCCTATGCACAGGAGGATATCAGGACCTCCCTGAAGCGAGGTGTAAGTTGCGCACTGCACAACTCCAGGGAATAACCTCCCGTTTCCACCAGAGGGCAGTAAAGAGTCCGAAAGGAACATTAGAGGAAGTGGTATAAAAGCTAAATAGCACAGCCCAGGGGCAAAGCAGGGAGACCTCCAGGTCCAGGGACGCCGTGTCTCTTCACCAGTCTCCTTTCCCACCCACAAGGACACCTGCGTCCTGTACAAAGAGACGTTCGTCTCGCCGTGGGCAGCAGAAGGAGTTGCGGACCACAAGGAGGCCCTGAAACAGTTGGAGGGGTTTTCAGAATATATGAGCACCCGGGACCGCGGGTCCTGAGCCGGGGGCCTGTGCTGCTCCCAGGGAGGGGTCGCCAGAGAGGCCTGGGCCCCGCGCTGAACCTCCCCAATAGAGAGCCCCGAATGGTGTCCCAGGTTCTGGAGAGCTGTCCCCACTCCAGGTTTCAGCAGGTCACCAGCACAGCCAGCTGGTCAGTTGTCCCTCATTTCAGTGTCAGCCGTTCCTTGTTGCTTATGATTCACATTTCTGGTTTTTTTGAGAGAGGGTCTCACTATATAGCCCAGGCTGGCTTTGAACTTGCAGCGATCCTCCTGCCTCAGCTTCCCAGGTGCTGGAATGGCAGGTGCTACGATTTCTTAAAAGTCCTTTTTATGAATGTGCTCCATAAGAAATATACAAAAATCATTACTTATGTTTCCTAGCGGGAGAAAACTAATAATCCTACTAATCCAAACTGTACCCTTCTTTTGCTTATTTCTTAAATACAGTTGTCTCACCCCATTCTGACCGCACTGGCCTCTCTTGAGCTCTTCAGCACGCAAGCTGATTCTGCCTCAGGAACTCTGCATGTCCCTCCCCCAGGTCTGGCTTCACCTTCCCTGATCTGGGCTCAGTTTACACCCTTCTTCAAAAACAGCTTTGCAAGGGCTGTGGATTTGGCTCAGCACAAACAACAACAAAAATATTTATGAGAGAGGGTCTCAATAGGTAGCCCAGGCTGGCCTTGAACTCCTAGCAATCCTCCTGCCTCAGCCTCCCCAGTGCTGGGATTACAAGTGTGTATCCAGCACTCCTGTCTGTGTTGGGGCTTGTAATCTTCACACTTCCAGGGTCTGCACCTCTTTTCACGCTGCCGAGCCTCTTCCAGGGACCCACCCCGGGATGCCTCACCATGACAAACTCGCACCCACAATACCTGCCATGATGCCCTGGGATTACAAGAGCAGGAATCCTGTCTCACCGTGGGCCAGGCTTTTAAATTTTTTAAAAATTTAAAAAAAATTTTAAATGACACTAAAGGCCACAGAGCTCACAGTATACACATGGAAGGTTAGAATATGGTCTAAACCTGCATCTTTTCACAAGGTATTTATTTAATTCAGGCCTAGAAACCCATATCTGTGATCCTAGGTATTCAAGAGGCTGAGGCAGGAGGATCAAAAGTGTTAGCCCAGTCTGGGCAGCTTAGTAACTTATTGAGAACCTATCTCATAATTTAAAAAAAAAAAAGGACTGGGGAATGTAGCTCACTAGTAGAATGACCCCAGGTTCCATCCCTAGTATCAATAAATACATTAAATAATGAAAAAAGAGAGATCAGTGGAGTTAGTTTTAATAGTATACTTTTTTTAATGTAACCTAATAAATCCAAAGTCATTGTTGTTTTGTGTCCTTGAGACAGGATCTCACTATGCGGTTCAGACTGGCCTTGAGCTCCCTTTGTAGCCCAGGCTGGCCTCAAACTCCCAGAGATGCTCCTGCCTCAGCCTCCCAAGTGCAAACCACCACACCTTTGAAACCCAGTGGTTTTTTCCCCCATACATAGTACTGGGCTGGAACCCAGGCCCTGACACATACTAGTAAATGTTCTACCACCAAATATATCCTCAGCCTTTTTTATTTTTTAATAATTTGAGACAAGGGTCTCACTAAGTCGCCCAAGCTAGGTTCAAACACATGATCCTCCTGCCTCAGCCTTCCAAGCCGCCTTCCTGGCATCACAGGTGTGCACTACCACCAGCCCCACCACCCCTACCCCCCAAGAATCCCCAAATCTCACCCCCACCCCACCCGCCCTGCTGTGGCGGGAATGAATGTGCCCAGACTCCGTGTGTTGAAGGCTTCGTCCTCTAGGTGGCGCTATGGGGTGCGGTTGTGGGCCTTACTACTGGAAGCCCAGAGGTCCATAGAGGCCTGCAGGACCCAAATCCTGTTCCGTTTGTTTCCTGGCCCCTGATACAGACAGGTCACTACCAGGACGCTTTCGCCACAGGCCCGAAGAACACGACTGCCTGATCTTGGATTGAAACATGTAGAACTGTGAAGCAAAATAATACTTTCTCTTTATGAGTTAACTGCCGCAGGGATTCTGTTACAGTGAATGCAGCCCACCCACGTGCTTTGCTTAATCTCCGAGACTGCTGCTCAGTCCCTGGTCCACCGCTAATAACCAGAAACCCACCAGAGACCCGCATATTTGCAAAGAAGAACAGGCCTCGAACTCACTATGCGACCCAGACTGAACTCGAACCCAGGGCAATCCTCCTGCCTCAGCCTCCCAAAAGTGCTAAGATGATGGGTGCGCACCAGCACACCCAACCACACCCAGCAGAGTATATTTTAGGCTTTTCAGCCTTTCTGCTCCACAAATTCATCTGTGCAAAAGTGCCCAAACCAGTTCCTCCACTTCTTCTGCATGGATCGAATTCCCAGCAAAACAAGAAAACTGATTCTGTGGAAATGGAACATCAGATTCCTGTGTCCTAAAGGACAGTCCTAGTTCTTTCCTGACAAAGCTGGCCTGTATTCCCACCGATTCATAGATTTTTTTTTAAATAATCGGATTTATATGTGGGATCTATTTTTTTTCTGATTACAAAAATACAGGTTTTTGTTCATTGTGAAAGAAATTCAATTGTTAGAGAAATCTGCACCGTGGAAAATACCAGAAAGGAGGCAGGTGCACGGTGAGGGGCTGTAATCTCAGTGCTCAGGAGGCTGAGGCAGGAGGATCACTTCGGGTTCCAGGCCAGGCTGGGCTACATAAGGAGACCATATTGCAAAAAAAATTTTTAAATGACACTAAAGGCCACAGAGCTCACAGTATACACATGGAAGTCCCCCAGGCCCAGGTCACTCCAGATGGGTAGGCACGGTCCCCATGTGATAGCTGGGGTTGGTTTCATGACTGATCTACAAACACCCAGACTGAGACTCTGCTCAGGGCTGTTTGTCCTTTCCAGTGGACTATCATTCTTTTCCTCCCAGCTGAGTGCCCCGGGCTATCACCTTGCCTCGGGGCACAGCCAGACAGGGACTCTGGCAGGACAAGGGAAAGTAGGAGGAGACAGAGCAGGGACCTTATTCCCGTCAGAACTAGATCTAGGGACGTGTTTTTTTGTTGTTGTTGTTTTGTTTTTGATGTTTGAGACGGGGTCTCACTATGTATTGTATAAAGAATGTATGTATCTGTCACAAGCCTGTAACCCCATTACCTGGGAAGCTGAGGCAGGAGGATCTCAAATTCAAACCCAACCTGAGTGATTTAGGGACTTAGTGAGACCATCTCTCATTAAAAATATAATAATAATAACAAGGCTGAGGACATAGCTCAGTGCAAAGGTGTGGAGTTCAAGTTCCAGTACTGTGGGGGAATCCTGCCTTCTAGCTATTCTGAAATACACAGGGCACCACTATTAATGATGTCCCACTGCCATGCACTACAGACACTGGAATTTCTTCCTCTTGTCACCTTGTCACTTTGGGCCCTTTGACCTATCTCATCCCTCTACCCCTGCAAGCTTCCAGGAATGGAGATTCTCCTCTCAACCTCAGACCAACTTCTCTTAGCCTCCCCATGTCAATAAGGCCATGGAATACTTGTCTTTCTGTGCCTGGCTGTCAACTGAATGGCCACCAGTTTCATCCCTTTTATTGTAAATGACCAAATTTCACCCTGTTTATGGCTGTATAGTACTCCACTTTGTATACACACGTTTGACAATGCCGAGGGTGAAACCCAGGGCTCTGCACATGCTACACAAAGACTCTACAACTGAGCTGCACCCCCAGCTCTTACTATTTTTCAGACAAGGCCTCACTGAGTTGCCAAAGCTGGACTGCAAATTGCAATCCTCCTGCCTCAGCCTCCTGAGTAGTTAAGATGACCGCTACTGTTCCCCTAGCTAAACGTCCAAACTTCAGCGACTACGCACAAACCACTCCTCCAAGAAGCAATCTCTGTCTCCCTATGCCGAGTCACAATCCTCCTGGCAGTAGTCTGTAGTGGTGGCTCACGCCGGCAGGCCGCTGAGGCGAGAGGACTGAGGTAAGTCGAAGGCCAGGACATAGTGAGTTCAAGACCAGCCTGAACTACATAGCCAGACCCTGTCTCAAAAAGCAAAATAAAACAAAAACAAAAAAAAAAAGGTCTGGGCCCAAACAATTCCCGATCTTCCTGTTTCCGGTGCAAATACTGGAACATATAGGGGCAGGTAGCACAGTGATACAGGAAGGTCCCTGGCGCGCTAGACACCATGAGGTTCGCTCCAGAGACACACTCTGCTCCGGGACATAAGCATTAAGGTCCTTCCCATTTCTCAGTTTGTTTGAGACGGGGCCTCACTATGTAGGCCAGGCTGGCCTGGATTTCACAGTGATCCTCCTGCCTCAGCCTCCCCAGCCAGGATGAAGGCGTGCGCAAAGTCACCTCCATTGTACAGAGCAGTAAACTGACGCTCGCCTCCGGGCAAGCTGGGACAGGTCCAGACCCTAGAGAGGGCGGGCTCCCAGAAGAGGGCCAGGGTGGGGCGGCGGGAGGAAGTGGAGGGACCCACGGGAGGGTGGGGGGTCGCCAGGCGGCCCCGCCCCCACGGGGGACGTGCAGACGCGGACCCCGCGCAGCGTGGGGACATGTGACCGACTGCAGAGGCAGCGCCGCCTCCCGCCGAGGTGCGCAGGCCCCGCCGCAGGGCGCGCGGCCCCCGGGTTCCCGCTTCCGCCCGGCCGCGGGGTGCGAGAGGGGAGGCCGAGCCGGGCGCCCGGAGTCGGGGAAGCGAAAGCGAAAGCTGGACCGGGGGCGTGGTCTTCTCAGGCTCCGCCCACTCCCTGCGCGGCGGGCGCGTCCTGGCAGAAGGGGGCGGCCGAGCGCGCAGTGCGGACCCTCGTCCCGCCCCGGGCCGCCGCCGCCGCCACCGCCACCACCACCACCACCACCAACACCATCACCACCACCATGTCCCAGGAAGGCGTGGAGGTAGGACTCGGCCACGCCAGGCCCGAGCCCGGGGGACCGCGACGGGCGCCCAGGAGGACTAGGGATCAGCCCGGGATGGGGAGGGAGGCGCGCGGCTCCTGGAGCGCCCCCACCTCGTCCTGAACTCACCTCGTCCCCCTGGGAAAGGACAGTGACTTCCACGGCCATCGCCACCTCCTCTAGAGAGAAAGGCGGCCTCGCCGAGGAGCTGGGAGCCTGCAGGGTCAGGGGTCAGAGGCCGTGGGTCACCCGCCCCCCTCCTCCTCTAGGCTTGGGGCGCTCGCCCCCCACACACACCCTGCGCGTCCCTCCTACCCCGATGGCCCCGAGGACTTTGGCTTTTTCCAGGAAATGCCACGTAGGGATGGAGGGGGTGGGGACTCCGAGGCCAAAATCAAGGGTCAAGTTTAGGCCGGGAGATGACACCCGGGGTGGGGGGGAGGGGCCGTGGCACCTCGCATTCCCCCCGCCCACCTCGGTGCCCCCATTCTGTCCCGTCCCAGCTGGAGAAGAGCGTCCGGCGCCTGCGCGAGAAGTTTCACGGGAAGGTGTCCCCCCAGAAGGCGGGGGCTCTGATGAGAAGATTCGGCAGCGACCATACCGGCGTGGGGCGCTCCATTGTGTACGGTGAGCCGCGGGGTCCCCGGGCCGGGGCAGCACGTGCAGCACCGAGGGGGCGTGGTGGGCCGAGAGGCCTGGAGAGCGGGGCTGGGGCGCCCTGGAACTCTGGACAGATCCCTCATGGCTGTTTTCCTTACTGTACCCCAGGGGTCAAGCAGCAAGATGGCCAGGGGCTCGCTAACGGCCTCGATGCCCAGGTAACCTGTCCCCAACCATGGGGACCCCCTCTCCTCCAGCTCCTCCTCCACCCCGTTCACTTTAACCGCCTTTCAGTGCGCATGGAGCAAACAGTGGGTACCCATTCCTTGCTGAGTTTGTTGGGTGGGGGAGAGGTGGGAAGGAGCGGGGAGCCCTGGTGTTGATTGATGAATGACCCAATGTTTGGTCCCCAGCTGCAGGCTGGCCATGTGCCTCTTAGTTAGCTCCTGGTGGGCGGACCGGATTTCACCTGCCCGAGAGGGCGTTATGTTATACTGAAGTCTGTGACGCTTGTCCATCTAGAGGCTGCGGTGGGAGGAACAGCAGGGAGTGGCATTGATCACCTGTCAGCCACTTCCCGTGTGGCAGGGCACGGGGCCAAGGGGGCAGGTTTTCTCAATTGTCTTTTCCACTCTAAGGAAAAGGAAACTTAGCTCGATTTTTATTTATTTATTTATTTTTGGCTTGGTACTGGGAATTGAACTCACAACCTCACACTTGCCAGGCAGGCGCTGTGCCACTGAGCTATTTACCCAGCCAGACAAAAAACAGAGGTCCAGAGCATGGTTCTTGCACTAAGCAGGTGGCAGCCAGGATTTGAACCCTAGATGGGGACTTGAGCTTACCCACCAACCCATAGCTGGGAGCCTGGGTTTGAACCTCCCTCAATGTCAAGGACTGTATAGAGCCCCCAAGCAGGAAAAAGGATCTGGTCTCTGCTGGCTACACTGATGTGGGGTGATCTCAGGCTGTGAGCCTCAGTTTCCCCATCTGAGCAATGGGGAACCGATGTGCCCACTTCAAAGGGCTGTTTGGATACTCAGCACTGCATCCAGCTGTCAGTCAGCAGGTGCTGTTGGCAGCTCCTGGTGGCTGAGGGGGGCAACCAACTCTGGTTTGTTTTGTTTTGTTTTTTGAGACAGGATCTCACTATGTAGCTCAGGCTGGCCTTGAACTCACTGGTATAGCTCCCTACTGGTCTCAAACTAGCAGAGATCCTCCTGCCTCAGCCTTTCGAATGCTGAGATTACAGGCATGCACTACCACTTCTGGCACCTTACTTTTACATGAAGCCAAAACCCTGGCTTCTCATTTGGGAGCCCCTCCGCCATGCATGGGCCCTGCCCTCAATAAACAGGCTGAAGAGGTACAAGCACCTTCCCCAGTTTCCGCCCCTCTCCCCCCATGTGTCCATCCAGGACCCTCCAGAGGACATGAGACAGGACCAGGACATCCAGGTGCGTTGGGGGCTGCGGTGAGGCCGGGGTGTGGGGGGACATTGGTGGTAGTGGGTGGGGACCATCTGCCTGGAGATGACCCCCAGAGGGACAGGAAGAGGGCGTGCTTGTCAGGAGAGGGCAACCCACAAGCACTGTTGTAGAGCAGGAGGGTGAAACCTGTTCCCACCCCACAGGCCGTTGCCACCTCGCTCTTGCCGCTGACGGAAGCCAACCTGCGTATGTTCCAGCGTGCCCAGGATGACCTCATTCCCGCCGTGGACCGGCAGTTCGCCTGCTCCAGTTGTGACCACGTGTGGTGGCGCCGTGTGCCCCAGCGGAAGGAGGTGACAACCCAAAATTTGACCTTGACTTCAGCCCAAACTTCACCTCTGACTTGCATTCCATCCTCTACCTCCAACCCCAGGGCTCATCTTGACCTCGGAGCCTAGCCCTCACCCCACATCTGCAATTTTGTTTGGTTCCTTTTTTTTTTTTCTTAAATCGGTACCAGGGATCAAACTCATGACCTCGTGCTTGTGAGGCAGGTGCTTAAGCCACTGAGCTAAATCCCCAGCCCTGTTTGGTTCCTTTGAGACAGGATCTCACTGCACCATTCAGGCTGGGCTCCAACTTGCCATCCTCCTGCCTCAGCCTCCTGAATAGCTGGGGTGGCAGGTGCGCACCACAGCGCTCAGGGTTCAGAGCTGGACTTTTGACCCTGAATTTGAGAAGTTGAAATCCTTCTGTGGGGGGTGGATTCTGATGCTGCCACAGTTTGACAGCAACTTTTAGAGTCAGGTGCAGTGGCTCATTCCTGTCATCCCAGCACTCTGGGAGGCTGAGGCAGGAGGATTACAAATTCAAGCCCTGCCTGGAGAACTTAAGGAGATCCTGTTCAAAAAAAAAAAAAAAAATGTTTAAAAGTCTGGGGCTGGGGCTTAGTGCCAGAGCCCTGGGTTCAATCCTCAGTACGTAGAGAAATCAAACTTGGCCCCCAAACCACAACCCCAAATGTGACTTTTTGGGGTTTTTTGATGCCAGGGAGCTAACTCACAACTTGCACTAGCCAGGGACAGAGCGAAATCCCCAGCCCCTCCAATGTGACTTTTGCACCCCCTGATTAGTAAGTTCTGTGCTTGTGGGAAATGCTTAACCAGCTCGCTTGCTCTTGCCAGGGAACCCCGAGTGCCAGTGTCTGCCCACTGCCCCGGTGTAACTACCCCTCCTGTAGCCAGCACCAGTCCATTGCCGGCCCCGATCCTAATCCCAGCCGCCTCTGACCACCCCTGGTCCCCTCTCCGCACATCCCAGGTGTCCCGATGTCGCAAATGCCGGAAGCGCTACGAGCCGGTGCCAGGCGACAAGATGTGGGGGCTGGCGGAGTTCCACTGCCCAAGGTGTCGGCACAACTTCCGGTGAGGGCCCCGCCCGCCCACCGCCCAGGCCCCGCCCCTTCCCGGCCCCGCCCCGCCCCAGACCCTCACAGCCCCGTGTGCCTCCAGGGGCTGGGCACAGATGGGGTCCCAGTCCCCTTGCTACGGGTGTGGCTTCCCCGTGTTTCCGACGCGGATCCTCCCCCCGCGCTGGGACACGGACATGGATCGGCGCAGCACACACACCCACTCCTGCTCGGCTGCCGACTGCTACAACCGGAGAGGTGAGGCCCTGCAGGTGGAGGGGTCCCCGGGGTGTCTCCAAATCCCGGGAGGCGGGCAGACAGTCTGTGTCCTCTCCTGGGTTTAAGTACGGCGGTTTCAACCAGGCATGGCAGCACGTTTGTAATCCCAGTACTCTGGGGAGCTGAGTCAGGAATATCTCACATTCAAATTCAGCCTGGGCAATTCAGTGACTTCCCCTATCTCAATACAAAAAGTTGAAAATAGGTTGGGGGCCGGTGCGGTAGCCCATGCTTGTCAAACCAGCCTTTGGTAAGCAGAGGCAGGCAGATTTCTAGGAGTTCCAAGCCAGCCTGGGCTATGAGTCAGTTCAAGGCCAGCCCGGACTACACAGTGAGGCCCCGTCTCCAGAAACCAAAAAGGGTGTTAGGAAATGGAGCTCAGTGGAAAGGCCTTGAGATCAATTCCCAGAACTGTAAAAGCTCCAACAAATACGGAGAAGGCCAGCTGGCCACACAGAGCGAGCCCCAAAATCAGGAAAAGAAGTTTTTTAAAAATACGGAAGCCTGGCAGGCATGGTGGTTAATTCCAGCTCTGGGGAAACTGAGGCAAGAGGCCTGCTGTGAGTTCAAAGCCAGCCGGGAGCTGCATACTGAAACCCTGGCTCAAAAAAAAAGAAGCTCGGTCCCCATAACTACTTGGGCCCCCACCTATCCTGTCCTCCGGACCCCATGGGACATACAGGGTGCCCATGGATTAGAGGCATGGCTCCCTGTAGCCCCGCCCCGCGTGGCGCCCTGATCTCCTGTGGTCCCCTGAGCTCTCTGCAGCTCCCGCCCCTCCCCCGCGGCTTGGTGACCTCAGCTGTTTCTGTCCCCAGAGCCCCACGTGCCTGGGACTTCCTGCGCTCACCCCAAGAGCCGGAAGCAGAACCACCTGCCCAAGGTCCTGCACCCCAGCAACCCTCACATCAGCAGCGGCTCCACCGTGGCCACTTGCCTGAGCCAGGGCGGGCTGCTGGAGGGACTGGACAACCTCATCCTGGAGGATCTGAATGAGGAGGAGGAGGAGGGGGCGGGGGGCGGGGAGGGGGCGGCGGCCGGGCCCCGGCAGTGAGCACGCCAGGCTGCGCTTCGCTGTTCTTAGCGACTCTGAGCTCAGCCCCACACAGAGACACCCTTCTGGGCCCCGCGCTCAGGGGCCCCCAGGGACCAGGTCCACCGCTGTGCTGCCGGAAAGACCCGCAGCCCGAACCGCAAGGGAGGCATGGCTGGGTCACTCTGGACCACGGGGACAGAGGGACAGTCAGAGCCTCGCAGGCCGGATGAGCATGGCAACCTTCTTGAGCGAGTACGCTCCGCCGCGGAACTCAGCCCAGTACACGCCGTCCTGGTAGCGACTTCGGTAGTGGCCACCACGGTGCCAGACACCATTGAGGTTGGAGTGGGCACAAGCATGGTACCACCAGCCCCCACGCTGGTACAGGGCACAGTTTCCTGGGGAACAAGAGAAAAGCCTCTCTCAGGACCTCCTTGTGTAAAGCTTTGGCTAGGCACCCCCTGGCCTTTCCCAACCTACTGCATATATACCCTGATTATCTCCTCACCAGAATAAAAGCTCCCACTTTCAGAGTAACAGCCTTCATTCCTTTGCTATCTTTTCAAAGCACTAGTTGTGCCTTTCCTGTGTTTTCCACCAAACAGAAGTCTGCTTGTTCTTTTACCAGCAGGAAACAAATTCTGTTTCCTTTCTACCATGAGGCTGGGCTGCAGTAGAGCACACGCTTAGCATGCACAAAGCCCTGTAATCCCAGCATTTAAGAGGCTGAGGCAGGAGGATCACTGCCAGTTGGAAGCCAGCCTGCATAGTAATTTCAAAGTCACTCAGGGCTACATAGCAAAACCCTGCTTCAAAAAACAAAAAGTGTTTTAGCCCCTGCCATCTACTTTCCTCCAAAAGATTCTTAACTCTTTAGCCTCATCAGAGAAACAATATGGGTTCTCCATCCCCTCATCAGAATAAAAGTCCTACCTATCACTTGTTCTCTTGCCAGAACAGAGACTTCCTTACTCTAATGCTTACCAGAGGGGACTCCCCACCACTTTCCATTATCCTCACCGGGAGTCACACCGCCCTGTCTCCTCACCAGAATAGGAGTCTCGGTCCCTATCCGCCGTGCTGAAGGGCTTGTCGTTGTGCCAGGAAAGAGAATCCCCAGCATCCCCATGGTACTGGCCAAGCCGCAGGCGGTAGTGGTCGCTCTCAGGCTCCAGGGAGAAGCTGTCGTAGAGGGCGCGGGCCCCCCGGCCCCCCCAGTCCTCCAGCAGCACCAGCAACTCATGGTCCCTGCGGCTGGTCAGCTGATGCACGGGTTCAAGGCCCAGCCAGTATTCCCCGTCGGGTCGCCCAAAGCCCACCTGCAAAAGGTTATGGATATGGCCTGGCCATCAGGGACAGGCAGCTGGCCTCGCCCGGCCCCACCTATGTGTACCACACCTACCTTGTACTGCTGCCAGGTGGTGAAGAAGTTGACGGAGCCATCCTGGCGCCGCTGGATCACAGTCCAGCTGCCCCCCTCCAGCTGCTGCTCACACCATGCGGACACCACATGCCAGCCCAGGCGCAGTTCATAAACCCCACTCTGCCTGTGGCCCGCCTGGTGGGCCTCAGCACAGTCCTGCCATGGGCCTGTGAATGCAGGGATATGGGAGAGACATAGCCTGGCCCAACCAAAACCTTAGTAGAATAAGACTCCTAATTCTTGCCCTGGTCCCCTCACCAAAATAAGAGTATCCCTCCCCCCCATTCTCTGGTCCCTTCACCAAAATAACAGTTCTTCCTCTTCCTTTCCCTCACCTAAGAACACCAATAGCTATTTCCTTACTTGAGGAAGACACTCAAGTCCCTTGTCTCTCACCAGAGCAAAGAGGGAGCCTGGGCTTCTTAATCTCAGGTTCTGTGTCTTTGTACCAAATTATAAGTCCTGACAGTACTCTAAACCAACTTCTCAGAAAGAAGCATTCCTAAATCTGCCGTCCCCTCATCAATTAAGAGTTCTTCCTCTACGAATTTTTCCTTTTGCTATCTGCATAGCATAGTAAGAAAAAGTTTGGTCTTCCGGTTTTGGTTTGGTTTTATGCAGTGCTGGGGAACCAAACCCAGAGCGTTGCCCATGCTAGGTAAGCACACGACCGACTGTGAGATGCATCTCAGCTCTGGTGGTTTTATCAGAATCAGAGCCCTATCTCCCTGTACTATTAGCAGAATAAGAGCAGCATTTCCTCCAGGCCACTCGCCTGCCTGAGAGAAATCCTGCCTCTTTTTATTTCCTGCTGCCCATACTTCACTGGAGCTACTAGCAGCCCTAACATCCTGTCCCCTCTTACCTGCTGGCTTGGTGGGACTGGCAGGACGACCTGCAGGGGAGGGGGAGGCCAGGGGTCCCTGCTGTCTCAGCGTCTGGTCTCTCGGGGACTCCGAGGCTGGGTCCAGACTCCTGCCGGTGTTACTGGTGCTGCCCACCAGACTCAAGGGAACCACAGGCACCAGGGGTGGGGGCGGGACCTGAGGTGACAACCGGAAGTATCACCCTAACGCTTATCTGGGAGTCTATCTCCTAGCACTCAGCTAAACAGGAAGTCAGTCCGGGGATTTCCTAACCCTAGACTGGCCCACTCCTGCCTAACTCTTCGCTTCAAAGCTCAGACACAGCAGAGCTGAATCCCACTCGGGAGCCAGGCACGGCTTAGTGGTGCATGCCTGCAATCCCAGCACTAGGGAGGCTGAGGCAGGAGGATCGCAAATTCATGGCTCTAGACCTGTACTACATAGTAAGACCCTGTCTCAAAAAAAAATTCCCCTAATATTCCCATTTTGGAGTTCACGGCATCGTTACTGTGTCTCTGGCTCCCTGTAGGTAGTAATAAAAGCACATCCAATTTTCCATCTTTCTCTCAACCCCGTATGTAGAGCAAAGACCTCACCCCAAAGCCGGACCTAAACATGTCTAGCGCTGGAGACACAGTGGTCCTTTGACCTTTACATGATAACCTTCAGGACAGGATCCTGTGAATATTCACAAGTGGATGATATAAAACTATGCGTGGCCACTAACCATGATTGGACCCAAACAATCAGGGGCGTAGAGGGAAGAATCCGGTTTGCATTTTTTCCCCGGGATTTCAGAACCGCGGAGGGGACACGCGGTGGGTCTCGGGGCGCTCACCGCACAGGGCATGCGCATAGCAAGTGGCTGCTGCTGCCGGGAAAGGCCCCGCGGTTACCTGCTGCTGCTCGCCCGCGCCCCCAGGACACAGGCGCTCCAGGCGGGCGATGAGGCCGCCCTGCCGGCTCACGAGCTGCGCCAGCTCCTGGAACTTCGCGTCCAACTGGTGGAAGCGGGCGGCAGCGCGCTGCGCCTCGGCGGATGCGTTCAGCACGCGCTCGCCCAGCAGGGCCAGCGCGGAGGCGGGCTCCGCCCTTGGCTCCGCCCCCGAGACAGGCTCCACCCCCGCACTCGGGCCCGCCTCGTGCTGCAGCTGCGCGCGCAGCTGGCCCAGGCGCGCGCTCAGGCCGCGGCTCTCCTTGCGCAGCGCGCGCACCTCCCCGGCCACGGCGCCGTCGGCCGCCGCCAGCCGCTGCAGTTCGCGCAGCTGCGCCTCGTGGCGTCCCAAGCGCATGCGCAGCGCCGCCACCTCGCTGGCGTTGACGGCCTCGGGTGCGGGCCGCGCGGCCCCGCTCCAGCACACGGCGCCCGTGAACTTCTGCGCGGGCAGGACGAAGGTGTAAGTGCAGCGCGGCGCGGCCGCCCGCGCCCAGGACGCGCCGAGCAGGAGCAGAAGCGGCAGCGCTTGCAGCCGGGGCGCTGCCATGACCACCTGTGCGGGGGGGCGGGGACAGATGGGAACAGATCAGGCAAAGCAGGCAAGTCCCTATCCCAGAGAAGCGTCTCAGGCAGGGGGTACTGCAGGTGCCAAGGCCCTGAGGCTGCACCATGCCTGATGCATGAGCCAAGGGTTGGAGAGGGGCAAGGAGCCAACAAAGCCCCCCCCCCGTGGAAGTGGAGCCCCTCAGGCCAGACCTTGCATCTGCATTTTATCCACGCCAGATCCGGCCACCCGCCAGGCCTGGGTCAGCTCTGTTTAGAACTGAATTCCTCCAAGGCCCTGCCCCCTTCCCGGCTACAGGCCACATCTGGATTCCTTGCAGCCGATACCGCCCTGGTGTGCGGGCTAAGCCTTCCACCCAGGGTTCTTCCCTCCCACTCACCCTGCGGGTGCCTGCAAACACCTGCGCCTTGGCATCGGAACCTTCCGTGGCTGCCACCTTCCCTAGAGAAAGAGCTCGAGTCCTCCCATGGTCCCGAGGGCCTCCCCTACTCACTGCCTCACCTCTTAAGACAACGCCAGGCAGGTGCCAGGCTCTGGGCCTTTGCGTCCGGGGGCTCCAGGGCTGGAGCACTGCCCACACCCCAACGGGGCTCCGAATCCCTAATGGACCCCACATGCAGAGTTCATGCTCCAGCCGGGTGTGGAGGTGTTCACCTAGAATCCCAACCACTCCACAGGCTGAGGCAGGAGGAACCCAAGTTTGAGTCCTGCCTGAGCAATTTAGCAAGACGCTATTCCAAAAAAATTTTTTTCCTACAGCATCCGATATTCCCAGGTGGTGTACCATCCAAAAAAAATTTTTTTTAAATTATTTTTCTTAAGGGCCGGGCATGTAGCACAGGGGTAGAATACCCCTGAGTTCAATCTGTAATAGGACAAAGAAAGGAAAAAAAGGAATTGACCTTCCAAATTCTATTCTTCCTTATCTGCCTTCCTGTCCCCCTGAAATTACCCCATTTACTTCCCATTGTTTATGATTGGAACCCTGACCCATTGAAAATATCAGCCCACTGAGGCCAAATCTGTATTTTCATTTGTTTTGTTTTAAGACAAGGTCTCACTATGTAGTTCAGGGTCACCTTGAACTATGGAGCCCGGGCTGGCCTTGAACTCATGGCGATCCTCCTGCCTCAGCCTCCCAAATGCCAGGGTTGCAGGTGTGCAATAGCACACTCAGCTAGAAAGTCTGAGTTTTTGTTCACCGATTTGTCTCCAGGCACTGGCTCCCTGTCTCCAAAGCTCCGAGGCCTCCAGGTCTGTGTGACCCACCCCATCACTTCACACACTCACTCAGCTGGCTTCATACACCACGGGCCCCATCCTGATCCTGTGCATCCACATGGACCCCATGGATTTCCTTCCTGGGCACACAGAGCCACTGGAAGGCGTTGGGCACTGCTGTGTATGGCCAGCGGCCCTTGGGAGCAGTGTCCCATGCATACCCGAACCATACTGTTTATTTGTGCAAAAAAAACACCGTTTGAATACCTGCCGTGTGCCGGGAGCTGCTGCAGGCAATGGGGACCCAGCTGTACCCAGAGCCCCCTTTTGCCTCTGACACTCTAGTTGGAAAACCCAGCCAGAAAACAGGGCATAGTGGTTCATGCCTGTAACCCCAGCACTCTGACAGGCTGAGGCAGGAGGATCTAAGTTCAAGCCTGGCCAGGTTAACTCAGTGACTTGGAACAGACTGAGCCAGGGGAGGAGCAGGAGGAAACCAGGGCAGCAAGATGCTGCAGGGATGTGTGCAGGGTCTTTGCTTTGAGAGGACTCAGGGTTCTGCTCTCAATCAGGTGGGAGCCATAGAGGGTTCCAGAGCTGGAAGACACACAGGCCACCGTTGTACAGCAAGTGGGAGGGCACAGGGCTGGCAGTGTCTTTTCCCTGTCCCCTCCCCCAGTACAGGGACGAGCCAACCTCCCACTGCAGCCCCCACCGCCAGCCTGAATGCGGGAAGCCAGTAGACAGAGGCCGGGGTCTCCCCACAAGCAGCTCCACCCTCACTGCACCCACTCACCTTTCACAGCCAAGAGCCCGAATCCCACGGGGTTCACAGCAGGCTCCAGCCGGCCCGGAGCACAGTCCGAGGGTCCCGCAGGCCTCTGAGCTGGGAAGGAGAGGCCCGGAGAGAGGAGCCAAGACTGGCTGAGTGCCCCCGCCCCCAAGAGCATGACCGCGCAACTGTAAATATTTAGCATTTCCCGCAGGAGGACTGAGGCCAGATCACCAGATCCCCCAGCCCGGGCACCCCGCCCCCTCCAACCACAGTGCAGAGAGGGTGGGAGGTGGCAGGCCCCAGACACACAGAGGGGCAGTTCAGACAGGGACAGCCACCTGCTTTGTGGCCCTTTTTATTTTTTGAGACAAGGGTCTCATTAAGCTGTTAATTTGCCCAACCTAAGCTTGAACTTAGAAATCCTCCTGCATCAGCCTGCTGAGTAGCTGGGTTCACACACATTTAGCTAAACTCTACAACTTTTTAGCTCATTTAATCCCAGCAAGCTGAGCTGGCATCTGGGGATAGCCTCATTTTGTAGGAGGAAAAACTAAGTTTCAGAGAAGGTGAGACACTTGCCTGTGGTCACACAGCCAGAAAGCAGCCCTAATGAAATTCTTGGCCTCTTGGCTCCTGAACCCACACAGGTATAAAACCGTGAGAGTCTCAGACTTGTGCGTGTGTAACAAAGACATACTCACGCCAACACCAACAGAGCAGAGGCCTCTACACACAGTGACTGGCATGGCACACGCACACACACACACACAACCTAAAGATGTAGCTAGAGGACTCGGGGCAGTTTGGTTGTAGAGTGCTTCTCTAGCTCACACAAGGCCCAGGGCTGAAGCCCCAGCTCAAAAAAATTCTGTGTCAAAATACAGCCACACATTTCTGGGCATGGTGGTGCACACCTACAATTCTAGCTCCTCGGGAGGCTGAGGCAGGAGGGTTGCCAAGTTTAAGCTCAACCTGGGCAACTTAGCCTCTTAACGGAGCTTGTCTCAAAATACAAAAATGACTGGGGATGTAACAGTGCAGATGCTCTGGGTTCAATTCCCCAGGACAGCAATAAATATATATACATACATATATATATGTGTATATATACACACACACACACACACACACACACACACACGGTCACGCATTCAGCAAAACTTATAAGGGACAGTCACAATTTAAAAGGGCCGCCCCTGAGAGCAAGCACAGAGACAGCAAGCAGACACACAGCAACACCCAGGTGCCCCGCTGCCAAACTAGGAGTTTCTATTCATCTCCCACACACGCGGTCACATTTTTGCGTAAGGGCAAACCACGCACGGAACAGGAAGAAACAGCGCTGGATTTTAGCCGCATTTAGCTTGCAAAGAGACTCACGCGCCTGGGTCCAGCCCGGTGGAGAGCGAACAGATCCGAGACGTGCTCTCTCCTTACCCGCTTACCGCCGAGCTCAGCTCCAGAGTAACCCGAGTGGACTCCGGGGCCCAGGGAGGAAATGGTCGTCCCAGCACCGAGAGAGGCTGCCAGGCTGGGCTGCAGGCCTGGACTGGGGCCCCCCGCTGGGCCCCTCACCCGCAGCCCCATCCGGCTCTGGCTCGGTCCTGGCAGCCTGAAAACACCGCGGGAGAGGCGAGGGAGGGAGAGACATCAGGAGGCCGGGAGAGCACTCCGATGAAAAAATGCAATTGGGAAAGAACACAGGAGGAAGATGGAAAGTGTATCCACGATGAGAGAAGGAGATGGTGAATGCCCGGAGGCTGTGGCTTGAGCCTGCTAGGATCCCGACACTCCGGAGGCTGATGCAGGAGGATCGCAAGTTCCAGCCCACCCCGAGAAACTTAGTGACTTAGCAAGACCCTGTCTCAAAATAAAAAACAAGATAAAAAAGGACGGGGGATGTAGTTCAGAGCAAAGACTCTGGGTTCAAACCTCAGTACTGCAAATTTAGAAGAGAGAAAGAGAAATTTATTGATGACATCTTGACAGAGACAGGCAGCTGGAGAGGAGAGAGGAGAGAGGAGAGGAGAGGAGAGGAGAGGAGAGGAGAGGAGACAAGACAGGGATGGGGAGGCGAGACAGAACTTGGGGAAAGGAGAAGGAATCTGGAGAAAGGAGAAGGAATTGGGGGTGGAGGAGGGGAGGGGAAGCCCATGGAAGGGGACAGAAACGTCCAGCCAGGGAGGATGACCCTCCCCTCCACCACAGGTTTTGGGGAAGAAGCCAGGGCCCTGAGGCCGGCTGGGACTTTCCATGGAAAGAGGGAGGAGGCGAATTAAAGCCGGCTGGCCTGACTCAGAGTTTCCAGAGGTGATTCGGAGTTTCCATCTCTCAGCCACCTGCAGAGAGGGTCCTCAGCGGGGGACGGCTGGCCCTCAGGAGCTGGGGGATGAAAAGAAATGTCTGCCATGGGCCGTCTGTTCTTCTCCTTATTGCTTCCCCAGGGCCGGTGTCGGTGGCCAGCGCGGTGGATACAATCATCTCTTAACTCGGCAGGGCAGGGGAGACAGTATCACCCGCAGTTTGGAGCACATTCGGAGCCTCGGAATGGAGAAGGTTGCCTCGAGGTCAAAGCTGGAGCAAATGGGACGAGGAGGGATTCGAACCCACAGATCTGTGATCCTGAGGCCCCAGAGCTGCCCCGCCCCGCTTAGGTTTCCATAGAAACAGGCGCCCGGTGTCTCCATAGCAACGCCTCACTAAATTCCACCCGCCTATCCCCCTCCACCTCCGAGGCCACCTATTGCGCATGCCTGCGTGATGACGTCACCGGGCCCGGCGCCGCAGTGCCGGAAGTGACCGGCAAACGCGACCTCGTGGGGAAGGCGGCGGCATGGGGCAGTCGGGGCGCGTAAGTGGTGTCGCGTGAGGAAGTTAGGAGCATCGCAGGGGCGGGGAACGGGGTCCAGGTCGCGGCTGTGGGGCTCACTATTTTGCCCTGCCGTTCCCGCAGTCCCGGCACCAGAAGCGCGCGCGCGCCCAAGCTCAGCTCCGCAACCTCGAGGCCTATGCCGCGCAGCCGCACTCGTTCGTTTTCGCGCGGGGCCGCGCGGGCCGCAGCGTCCGGCAGCTCAGCCTGGATATGCGGCGGGTCATGGAGCCGCTCACCGCCACCCGCCTGCAGGTCGGTCGGCACCATCCGCCCTGGCCCTGGCATCACAGTTGCAGAAAGGGACTTTTGGGGGGTTTTTTCTACCTGTCTGGAATTTGGGGTGTTGTAGCCAAGGCAACCAGCTTGAGACCTAGTGGGAGCCTGAGCGGATAGTAAAGAACGGCAGTGGAGCCGGGCGTGTAATCCCAGCCCTCGGGAGGCTGAGGCAGGAGGATCGCCGCGAGTTCCAGGCCAGCATGTGCCACATAGTGAGTTCAAGGCCAGCCTGAACTGCTTGGCCAAGACCCTGTGTCAGGAAACCTTAAATAAACACGGGTTGGAAATACAGCAGAGGAGCGCTCGTCCTATACACGTGAGGCCGAGTGTGCCATCCCAGCACCAGAGAACCTCACAGGACCCTGGGGTAACATGAATCAGCTTCACCCAGCAGAGATGCCAAAATTTCATTCTTCTCCCTGTTCGTATCCTTTTGGTAATCTCCAGGTTCGCAAGAAGAACTCTCTGAAGGACTGTGTGGCTGTGGCAGGCCCCCTGGGGGTCACGCACTTCCTGATCCTGAGCAGAACCGACCGCAGCATCTACCTGGTGAGTGGCCCCGGCCCTCGGCCCTGCCCACACTGCCCCATCTCTCAGGATGAACCCAACGCCTCTGAGCCTCCGTGATTCTGGCTTCAAAGTAAACGCTCTGAAGAGATGGGCAGGGGTCCCTGCACACCCTGCCTGCTCGGCACCTCTGCCCTCACTGTCCTCTCCTCCTGCAGAAGCTCATGCGCCTCCCCGGGGGCCCCACCTTGACCTTCCAGATCAACAAGGTAAGGGACTGAGAGAGGCCAGGCTGGGCGCTGGGCTGAGGCCACCCCCGCCCCAAGAGCAGCCACCCCCACCCACCCACCCCTGCCACCACTCTCCCTGCAGTACTCGCTGGTGCGTGATGTGGTCTCCTCACTGCGGCGGCACCGTATGCATGAGCAGCAGTTCACGCACCCACCCCTGCTGGTGCTCAACAGCTTCGGCCCCCACGGCATGCATGTGAAGCTGATGGCCACCATGTTCCAGAACCTGTTCCCCTCCATCAACGTGCACAAGGTGGGTGGGACCTGCTTTGCATAGGGAAACTGAGGCATGGGCGATGAGGTCTTCATCGGTAATGCGGGGGGGTTGGTGTGTTTCTGAGGCAGGCTGTCCCTAGGTCACCCAGGCTGCATCTGAGTCCTGGGGATCCTCCTGCCTCAGCCTCCCCCCAGTGCTGGGATGACAGGCGTGCGCCACTGCCCCTGGTGTTGGAGGTTTGGTTTTGTTCCCATGCTGTCCTGGATGCACACGAGAAGCAGTGCCTGGCCCCTGAGCTGTGTGTCCGGCTCCTGGTCCCTGGTCCCTGGTCCCCACGGCTCTGAGATTAGGGTTTATTGTAAGATGCCGTCACACCGAGTATGTAGTGCGCCCCTGACCCCAGCGGTCTGGGAGGCTGAGGCAGGTGGATCACAAACCCAAGAGCAGCCCGGGGAATTTGGTGACCTAACGAGGCTCTGTCTCCAACAACACAAAGGGTGCAGATGGAGCTCAGTGCAGAGGCCCTGGGCACAAACCCCAGTACTGCAGAAAGACAAAGGCAGTGTCAGGCGTCTCTGTGGCCCCAAGACTGGGGCTCCAGGCCAGGGCCTGGGCGGCTGCAGAGGTTGCTGGCAACCCGCGCCTACCTGCGCGGTCAGGTCATCAATGCCCTTGGGTGTTGTGACTGGGGGGCCCAGGGACATGAGGAGGCGGCTCTCACGGCCTCTGCCGCCCCCCAGGTGAACCTCAACACCATCAAGCGCTGCCTCCTCATTAACTACAACCCCGACTCGCAGGAGCTGGACTTCCGCCACTAGTGAGTGGGGGGGGGCTTTTGCGGGTGATGAGCAGCAGCCGCTGAGCCCCATGATGCTCTCGGTGTGAAGTAAACGCGCTGACGCACACAGGGCAGGGCGGGCGGGTGGGGGGGCCTGGCTGCACCCTGACCCCGCACGCCCCACCCTTGCAGCAGCATCAAAGTGGTCCCCGTGGGCGCCAGCCGGGGCATGAAGAAGCTGCTGCAGGAGAAGTTCCCCAACATGAGCCGCTTGCAGGACATCAGCGAGCTGCTGGCCGCGTGCGTGAGGGGGCGCCGGGCGGGCGGGGGCGCCGGGCCCTGAGCCGCTCTCGGCTGAGCCGCGTCTGCCGTCCGCAGGGGCGCGGGGCTGTCTGACAGCGAGGCCGAGCCGGACGGCGAGCACAACATTACTCAGCTGCCGCAGGCCGTGGCGGGGCGCGGCAACCTGCGGGCAGAGCAGAGCGCCGTGCGGCTCACGGAGATCGGGCCGCGCCTGACGCTGCAGCTGGCGAAGGTCCAGGAGGGCGTGGGTGAGGGCGCCGTGCTGTACCATTGCTTCGTGCGCAGGAGCGCTGAGGAGCTGCGCGCCCTGCTGGAGGCGCGCGAGGAGCGGCTGCGGGCGCGGGCGCAGCGGCGCGAGCTGCAGGCCCGGAACGTGCAGCGCAAGCGCGAGCAGCGCGCAGCGCACAGGTGCGGAGGGGCGGGGCGGGGGGCGGAGCGGAGCGCCCAGCTGCGGGGCGCTGACCCCGCTCCTGCTCCCCCAGGAAGAGGAGCCTGGCGGGCATGAAGAGGGCCCGGGGTGACCTGGACAGCGACAGCGACGCTGAGGACCCCGGGGCGCCCCCCGAGGAAGAAGGGCGCAGCCTGCAGGAGCAGGAGACAGCACGGGAGGAGGCCGAGTACTTCCGGCTGGCGGTGGGCGTCGAGCCCGACGAGGACCTGTTTCCCGGGGCCAAGCGCGGGCGGCCGGCCAAGGCCCGGGGCGGGAGCAGGGCGGCGCGGGGTGCTGGCCAGCGGCCGCCCAAGCCCCAGGCTGTGCCCCGCGGAGCCCCTGCCAGGCCGGGCCCCAGGGGGCGCGCCCGGCAGCGGCCGCCCAGGAGAGGAACATGAGCGCGCCCCCCCCCCTCCGCGCGCGTGGGTCGCCCCAGATTGGGGCCTGGGGCCCGGCCCTCGGTTTCCTTTCATAAAGGAGCAGTGAGAGCCGGGGATCAGCTCAGTGGCATAAGCACCTGCCTGGCAAGTGCGAGGTCAGGAGTTCAATCCCTGGTACCACAAAAATAAAAAAAGTAAAGGAACAGTTCTTATCCGCAATAAAAGGACCTGCACACCCCCCTGAGCCCGAGCCTGTGTCTGGCTGGGACGGCCCAATTCCGTGGTGGGAGGGTCCTGGTCCTCGCCAGCTGTACCCGCCAGCCACCCCCGCGGTGATGCAAGAGGAAGGAAGTGGAAGGGCCCGCGGGAGGCGGTGGCACCTTGCAAGTGCAGGCCAGGACTGAGGTGGGGCCGCCCAGGGCAGGAAGCCGGGCGGGGACTCGGGCGCCACACACGTACAGGCAAAGAGGCCGCGGGCAAGAGCGGGAGCATGGCAGCCACGGAGCCAGGTGAGGCGCGGGGTGGGGCTGGCTGGGGTCCGGGCGGGATGCCATGCGCGGGCCTTCGGCCCCAGTGGTGGCATTGGGCTGGCCGGGTCCCCAGAGGGAGATGGGTTAGAGCCTGAGTCTGGAGGGAGGCATCAGTCTTGGGGGTCCCCCAGGCAGGATGGGGAGGGCCCCAAAGCTGTGGGCGCACCCACTGTGCAGCAGGGGAAGGGCAAGGGATCCCTGGGAGTCCTGGGTGGTTCTTCTGCAGCCTATACCGAGCTGCAGTGGAAGGGGACCTGGGGGCCCTAGGGGACTGAAGCCCAAAGAGGGACCAGGGCAGGAGCCTGCTGTCCCAGGCTGATGACTGTACCCACTGTCATGCAAAATCCCTGGGACAAGGCATCCTGGAGCTACTGCCCGAGCCGGCTGGGGTATGAAGTCATGACAGATGGAGACAGGCGAGGGTGGAGTGGGTGCCTGCAAGGGCAACAGGAACCTGTCTGTTCCATCACGTGGCGCTAGGGATTGAACCCAGAGCCCTAGCCAGGCACACTGGTCCAAGCCTGTGATCCCAGCACTCTAGAGGTTGAGGCGCTACAAGTTTAAGGCCAGTCTGAATTGGCTGCATAGCAAGGACCCTGTTTCAAAAAGATCAAAAAAGCTGAGCGTGGTGGCTCACGCCGGTCATCCCAGCACTAGAGGCTGAGGCAGGAGGATTGGTGCGAGTTCGAGACCAGCCTGGGCTACAAAGTGAGCTCAAGGCCAGCCTGAACTGCACAGCGAGACCTTGTCTCCCTCCCTCCCTCTCTCTCTCTCTCTCTCTCTCTCTCTCTCTCTCTCTCTCTCTCACACACACACACACACACAAAAAAAGATCAAAAAACAACCCAGGGCCTGCACATGTGTCTACAGGGTGACAAGCGGTTTCCTGTCACAGGGCACCTGACTCACGCGGAGCCCATGGGCGCCCCCTGGAGGTGGCAGGAGGGGCCACGCAGATTAAAGGGGCTTTGATCAGAGCAAGGCTGGTCACTCCACAAAGGCCAGGGAGCGCGCCAGCAGGGGTGGGGGCCGCCCCGAGGGTGGGCGCAGGGCCAGTGACCCCTCTGCCCGCAGATGCCAGTCTCTGCAACTTCTCGGCGGCTGCCACCCGCGAGCTGGGCCGCTACCAGGAGAGCTTCCTGTGGCCTGTGCTGGTGGCCGAGTTCCTGGTGGCTGTGGCCGGCAACGGGCTGGCGCTGCACCGCTTCCGCACGCGGGAGCCGCGGCCCTGGAACCCAGCCGTGGTCTTCTCGGCACAGCTGGCGGTCAGCAACCTGCTGTCCGCGCTGGCGCTGCTGCCGCTGGCCGCCTACCTGCACCCGCCCAAGCACTGGCGCTACGGCGCAGCCGCCTGCCACCTGGAGCGCTTCCTCTTCGCCTGCAACCTGCTGGGTGGTGTGGCCTTCCTGACCTGCATCAGCCTGCACCGCTACCTGGGCGTCGTGCACCCCTTCTTGGCGCGCAGCCTGCGGCCCAAGCACGCCTGGAGTGCCAGTGCGGCCGGCTGGGCCCTGGCCGCGCTGCTGGCCACCCCCACGCTGGGCTTCTCGGGCCTGAAGCTCCCCGCCGGGCTGGGCGAGTGCAGCAGCTCCAGGCCCGACGCCTGCACCGAGTGCCAGGGCGCTGCGGACCCGGGCCGGCTGGGCGCTTACCGGGCCTATGCGCTGGCGCTGGCGGCGCTGGGCGGGGCGCTGCCGCTGGGGCTGTCGCTGGCCGCCTACGGGGCGCTGGGCCGGGCCGTGCTACACAGCCCCAGCCTGGGCGCCGCCGAAAAGCTGCGCGTGGCGGCGCTGGTGGCCAGCGGGGTGGCCCTGTATGCCGTGTCCTATGTGCCCTACCACGTTACACATGTGCTCAACGTGGACGCCCGGTGGCGCTGGCTGGCGCACTGCCCGCACTTCGCCAGCAAGGAGCAGGCCGTGCGGGCGCTGGAGCTGGGCCCCTTCCTCAGCTACCAGGTCATGCGCGGCATCGTGCCGCTGGCCACCTGCCTCCACCCGCTGCTCTACATGGCTGTGGCGCCCAGCCTGGGCTGCTGCACGGAGTGCCGGGACCCCAGGGACGGACACCTTGACCACCAGGACCTGCCGCTCGCCACTACCACCACCACCCCCACAGCTTTGGGGCCCAGCACCCAGGATGTGAACCTGTGACCCGGCCTCTGGGACAGGCTCCAGCCACTTCCTCCCCGAGGGACAATGAACAGAACAAGACATGCGATGGGTGCTGTCACAATTTTACTGCCCACGCAGGCCCCCGTGTGTGGGAGCTGCCGAGCATCACCCAGGGCTGGGACAGCGGCGGCGGCGGCAGCGGGTTCAGTTGGTTGAAGGCCTGAAGAGAGCAAAGGGATGGGGCAGTTGTCAAACAAGGAGGCTGCAGGGCCTGAAGGGCACCCCAAGACCCTCCACATGTGAGCGGGACTCTGGGGACAGGGGACGACAGTGTGGTGACAGTGACCCATGGATCCCAGCCCTGCCACTGCTCTGGGCCAGACACTGCCAGGGGAGCCCGTCTGCACCTGCGGTTTTTCGGAAAGGACAATAAAGGCTGTCACTTCGTGCAGGCTGGGTGACCGTCAGAGTGGGGACTGAGGGTGAAGGACAGGGCGGGCAGGGTCTCACTTGGCCCACTCCACGTTGAGGATGAGGTGGTCGTAGCCGAAGCCGGACACTCCAGCAATGGCGCGCGCGGCATCCTCCCGGCGGTGGAAGCTGATGAACGCGAAGCCCTGGGGCAGCACAGGGGTCAGGTGGGTGGTGCCAGGATGGCGCCCACACCCCTATGCGCCCACAGCCCCCGCCTCGCACCTTGGACTGCCCAGTGGTCTTGTCCTTGGCCAGGTAGATGCGGGAGATGGAGCCAAAGGGCCGGAAGAGCTCCTGCAGGTCAGTCTCGCGCGTGTCCTCCGACAGGTTCGTGACGCGGATGGTGGCGTTGTCATCGGCTGGGGTGAGGAGGAGCAGGCGAGGCAGCCGTGAGCAGAAGGCCCCGCCTGGTCCCCACAGATGCCACGCTGGGTAATTACAGGCCGCCCAGCATCCCTGCCCAGCGGGACCTCACCTCTGCGGTTTGGCTGCATGGACTCCCCGCGGCGGCTGGCCCCATCCCGCAGGCTGGGTGGCACGTACTTCCCCGTCTTGCTCTGCGTCGCCTGCACCGGCTCCAGCTCTGGGCACCGAGGGCATGGTCAGGGGCACCCCGGCCACAGGGCCTGCTCCCCAGCACCGCCACCCCAGCCCTGTGCAGCCTCCCCCTACCTCCAGAGCCCCGATGGCTGCCACAGCACCAAGGTGGCACACAGGAGACCAGCACCCACCCAACCCCACTGGCAGGGCAAGCACCCACAGGGACAGACACCCCGGGTTCCCACAGCCCAGCGACACTCAGGGACAGGAGACAGAGACGCCAGGTTCACAGCATCTAGGGGCGGCAGGCATACGACTTGGGGCAGGGACCATCTCTAGGTGGCAAGGACAACTGTCATGGAAGCCACGGCAGGGGAGCCACCTAGACAGACTGGCCACCAGCAGATCACACCAGGGGACCTGGACAGTGGACAGTCACACACACATCTGACGCACACACAGGGCACACAGCAGCCCCGCCCCACCAGCCCGCACCTCCCGGCAGCTTCTCCTTCTCGCCAGTGGACAGGCCCAGCTGCTCAGCCAGCTCCTTCTGCATGGGCCCCAGCGTGTCCTTGTAGGGGCAGCGCGTGGTCCAGTGGTCGCCCTTGCAGATGCGGCAGGACACGATCTTCTGGCCCTTGAGCTTGTTCATGGGGTCCTCCTCCTCCTGGCAGTTCAGGTCCTGTGGAAGCGGGCACAGGGGCTCTCAGAGCGGGTGCCCAGCCCTCGCCACCACCCCGGGCCTGGCCCTGCAGCACTGCCCACCTCTTTGCTGGTGATGAAGGTCATGGAGACATCATCGCTGACTGTGGTGGTGGCCACGTTGGGTCCCGGTGGGTCAAACTCTGAGTTCCCAAACTTCTTCCAGTTCTGGGCTCAGGGAAGGAGAGAGGTAAGTTAGAGGAAGGTGGGGTCACACTGTGGGGCACCCCAGACACAAAACTGCTATCCCCAGAGTATCTGGACCTTGAACCCCATTTTATTTTTCCTTTTTTACAGTACTGGGAGTTGAACCCAGGTCCTTCACAGTGCACTATGTCCCTGGTCATTTTTATTTTTTGACCATAAGTCACAAGTTCCCAGGCTTGTGCTAGACTTTGTAATCCTCCTGCCTCAACCTCCCAGAATGCAAGGACTACAGGTGTGCCCTTCCATACCCAGTCTTGTCCCCCATTCAACACCCCCAAACATTTCTCATATGACTGTAGCAGTGACAGTGCCTAAGCATGTGGTGCAGGCCTCAGCTTCACACCACCCCCAGGAGACGGGGTAGCTGCTGAGCCAAAGATTCCCACAACAGCCGTCGGGCCAGCAGGGAGCGAGTCGCAGGGATGTGCATGGCCACTTGACCATGAGGAGCCTTGAGCACACTAAACAACCCAAGGCTCAGCGTCCTCCTATAAAATGAGGACCACAAGCTGCACATAGTAATGCCAGCACTCTGGGAGGCTGAGGCAGGAGAATCCCACCTTTGAGCCTAGCCTGAGCAATTCAGCAAGACCTTATCTCAAAAAGCTGGGATGAGACCAACTTCCCACAGGAATAGAAACATTACCTACTATACACTACATGGGTAATAAACTAAAAAATAAAAACAGCAGTGAGGATTGAATTCTAGTTCAGTGTGAAAGCTCACGGTTCAATCCCCAGCGCTACAAAATAATAGCCAACAAGGATGTTGATGATAATCTACCCACCCTACTCTGGCTCCCTGGGCTTTTCTGGGTCTTACAAACTTGTCTCACACAGGGATTCTCAATTCCTCTGGGTCAGCGCCCAGGGGACACTCTCAAAACAGGAGTGAGGGCCTCACCTTCCTCCTGGCAACAGCCTTGGAGGCCTTCCGGGTCTCAATCCTGAAGGTGCGGACAATCTGCGGGCAGGAAGGAGCGGGTCAAGGCGTGCTGGGACCGGGAGGGTCTCCCTTGCCTCCCCCGCAAGGCACACACGCGCCCATCCAGGTCCAAACGTCCCCCTTCCCCAGCAACCCTCCTGGCCTCCTGTCCCCGCCCCAGCCTCGCCTTGAACTTCTTGCCATCCTCGTCTATCTTGTACTCGGTCACGGTCTTTATGTTCCCGTTGATCACCTCCTTGGGAGGCGGCAGTGGTGCTGGGAGCAGGGGGGAAAAAGATAAGGACAGCTGAGCCCCGGGTAACGGGGACTGGCTGAGAGCCCCAGGACCGAGTGGAATTGGTCACTCACCTCCAGGCAGGAACTCGGGCTCTGGGCTGGTGTCGCCAGTGGCCAGGGGGATCCCCTTGAGGAGCTCGCTGGTGACACATTTGTCTGCCAGGAGGAGGGTGGGGAGAGAGTGTTAACCGTGGGAAAGGAGGGGAGCTTTGGGGAGCGGGGGAAGCGCGGAGAGCTGGGCAAGCATTGCGCAGGGGGCAGAGGTGACCTCGAGTAGGGGCAAAAGTGGGGGACCTCGGGAGGGGGGGCGGTCACAGCTCCCTCCCGAGACGGCTGCGAAGACTCGGGCAGTGGCATCCAAGTTGGCAAAAGGGTGGTCGCGGGGTAGGTGGCCAGAGAGGGGTGTGGGGGTCACGATGGCCGGGCTGGGGCTGCCTCGGCCACTCAGGGAGACCGGGCACAGCGCTCACCGTCCTCGCCCTCCTCTTCCACCTGGTCGGCCCAGCTGGGCTTCGAACTGCGGAACAAGTTTACGGGGAGGAGAGGGCCAGGTCAGCGGGGTGCAGCCCCCGCGGCCCCGGCTCGCCCCGGGCCGCGAGCGCCCTCCAGACTCCCCAGGTCGGCTCTCAAGTCCCCCTCCGGGAGCCCGGACTCACTCAAACTCTCCGGTCGGCATCGCTAACTCTTCGCTCCACGCAACCCCAGCCCGGGCCAGAGGGCGGAAGGAGAGGAGAACGAGACTTCCGGTGCTTCCGACGTGGCCTAGAGCGACCCGGCAGCGGTGCCCACAGCGCCCTCTGCGGTCGGATGTGGAAACGCCGGATGAGCGCGCAACAGGCCGCTGGCTATAGGTCGGTGGAGAAAGGCGCGTCTGATTTTATTGTTACTTTTTTTCTCTCTCTCTCCTTGTACTAGAGATCGAACTCACGCCCTAGAGCTGGCCAGGCAGGCACTGTGCCGGTGAGCTATATCCCGGGCCCTCTGGTATATTTTAATAATAATAATAATAATAATAGTAATAATGCTAATTATAGTTGGGTTTTTTTTTGTTTTGTAAGACAAGATTTCACCAAAAATAAAAATAAGAGACAAGATTTCGCCATGTAGTTTAGGCTGGTCTTAGACTCACTAGCCCAGGCTAGCTTCGAATTTGTGGTAAGCCTCCTGCCTCAGCCTCCCAGATGCATGCACCCACACCTGCTCATTCTCTTTATTCCTTTTTGTTTGTTTGTTTGTTTGTTTTGTCCTTTTGAGACAAGGTCTCGCTATGCAGTTCAGGCTGGCCTTGAGCTCACTTTGCAGCCCAGGCTGGGCTCAAACTTTGCAACGATCCTCCTGCCTCAGCCTCCCGAGTGCTGGGATGACAGGCGTGAGCCACCACGCAGGTTCTTTTATTTTTTTTTCTCCCAAAGGAAAAAAAAATCAAATTTTTAAACAAGATAATAGGAGAGTAACAATGGTTAATGCATTGCATAGTGTTATCCAGCATATAAGATATCTGCATTTAATTGTCCAATCAATATTAGCACAAACCTTTCTTTTCAGTGAACTAAGGGAAATTAGTAGTGTAATTATCCTTTATGTATATTATGTCTTTCAGCTTCTCACACTGGGGAGACGATATGCTGTTTACATATTCATTCTGATTTATTTCACTTATGAATGTGTTCTCTAGTTGCATCCATTTACCTATAAAAGTCTCATGTTTATCGTTCTTTTTTTTTTTTTTTGTACCAGAGATCAAACTCTCAACCTTGTGCTTGCCAGGCCAGTACTTATACCACTGAGCTAAATCCCCAGCCCCACATCTTTTTTAAATTTTATTTTATTTTATTTTATTTTTTGTCTTTGGAAAACAGGGTATATTTTATTATTTATTTATTTTTTATCCATTCCTCAGTTGATGGGCACTTAGGTTGTTTCCAAGATCTGGCTATTACAAATTGTGCTACTGTAAACATGGGTGCGCATATATCACTGTGGTGTGATATTTTTAATTCTTCTGGGAAAATGCCCAGAAGGGGAATAGCTGGGTCAAACGGGCATGCTCAGCGAGGTGTGGTGGCTCAGGTCTGTCATCCCAGCACTCGGGAAGCTGAGGCAGGAGGATTGCTGCAAGTTTGAGCCCAGCCTGGGCTACAAAGTGAGCTCAAGGCCAGCCTGAACTGCATAGCAAGACCCTGTCTCAAAAAGACAAAAAAAAGGGGGGGGGCATTCTCTTTATTATTGAGGCTGTCGAGATGTAAAGTCCTGACGTGACCCTACTTTTCTTCTAAAAAAAATTATTCTGGAAGCCAGTAAAGGGCGGGGTGTAAGGAAATAAAATAGAACAAGAAGGAGACTGAAAAAGCGAGTCAAAGGAAAACATTGTTGTGGGGTGGTGGCACACACCAATAATTCCAGCACCAGGAGGCTGAGGCAGGAGGATTGGTCATGAGTGTAGATGGCAGTCTGAGCAGCGAGAGAGTCTGTCTCCAAAAAAAAAAGAAAAAGAAATGGCCACAGATTTAGCTCAGCATGTAAGTACCTGGCTGGCAACTGAGCGCAAGGTCTTGAGTTCAATTCCCAGTTTGAAAAAATGCGGTGTAAGACACATTCTCGATTGATGACCATATTTCTAGGTTCTTGTTGGATTGCTGAACAGATCTGTTTGCACTCTCACTGCCTGAGTGTCCATTTTGTGTGCTTTAATTCTGTAACTTGAATAACTTTCTAAAAGAACAATATGTAATGTATCAACTTTGATTTCTTACTGTTAATCTTCTTTTCTTGAAATTCTGTAATATTTCTACCTTTTTCTTGTTTTGTTTTGTTTTTTCTCTTTAAAAGTCCTCACTTCACTCATGGGTTACCGTCCCTGCCGCTTTGTGAAGCAGTTCTGGAAGCATCTTTGCTTGTGCCATCCTGGCTGCCCCGATGTCCTGAGTTACTTCCAAACGTTTTCTTCCTGTGAGAGGCAGAAGTGGCACAGATGGCGCCGGGTCTGGGGAGCACGGCAGATGCAAGGACACTGTTGTATCTTTCTGAGCTGCCTTTCTGTTGGACAGTGCCAGGCAGCAACTGTCACTGTATTTTTTTTATCACACCTTGTGAAAATTCATCAAAGTGGGCTTGCAGGGCTGCTCCAGAAAGCTACAAAATGATGGGATATGTGTTCAAAGCAAGAGGGAGGTTTTCTTTAGTTTTAGTTTTTGTGTGTGTGTGTGCATGTGTGTGTAAAGATTCTCCCTATCTAGCGCAGGCTGGCCTCAAACTCACTTATGTAGCCCAGGCTAGCTTCAAACTCATGAAGATCTTCCTGCCTCAGCCTCCTAAGGGGGTGGGATCACAGGTGTGCGCCACTACATCTGGCTCAAGAAAGAGGATTTTGAGAGGGATTTATGGCTGTGTGTCTTTTTTTTTTTTTTTTGGTGGTACCAGGAATTGAACTCATGACCTTGCACTTGCCAGGCAAGCGCTTACACTACTGAGCCAAATCTCCAGCCTGTGGTCATTATATTTTTATAATACATGTTTCTAAGTAAACATTCACTATATATTTTGATCATCACTTTTGCGAACCCAAAAATTTATGTTTAGGCAATGCAAAACAAAACAGAACATTCAAGGTAAGAATTAAGATAACTAGCACTCCTGTAATCCCAGTACTCAGGAGGCTGAGGCAGGAGGATTACTGCAAATTCAAAAGCAGCCTGGGCTACAAAATGAGCTCAAGGCTGGCCTCAACTGTGTAGCAATACCCTGTTTTAAACAGAACAAAAACAAAACAAAACAAAATAGAATCAATATAACTGTCAGATGAGATATATATAAATCTGTATCTCAATACCCCAAGATGAATGTAATTATTATATATCATAAACAATGACTAATAAAAAAAGAAACCAGAAAAACTCCCGTAACTGTGAGAGGATAGAGGTAGCTTTTATCCTTATAAAGAGAGGGGAAGCAAGATGGAATATGGTGTATATTGCCAGCACCAGTCTGTAGATTGTGTGCATGGGTGTGTATGTGCTGGAGATTAGATCCAAAGTCTTGTGTGTGCAGAGTGTGACCTCAACCCCACAGTGGCTCCCCCAGCCCTTTTTATTTTATTTTGACACCAGCTTTTGCTAAGTCACTAATTTGCCCAGGTTGGGCTTCAGTTTGCCTTACCGGTAGCTGGGATTACAGGCATGTGCCATTTCACCCGTCTTAGTATTTTTTATTTTTTTGGTACCGGGAATTGAACTCAGGACCTTGCGCTTGCCAGGCAGGCGCTTGTGTTCCTGAGCGGATTTTTTTTTTTTAATCGGTACCGGGGATCAAACTCACGACTGCGTGCTTGCGAGGCAGGCACTTATGCTGCTGAGCTAAATCCCCAGCCCCTAGTGCTTTTTTTTTTAAAAATGTTGAAACTTGAGGGAAAACATGAATAAACTGTCTAGCTTCACTCCATTAGTTAACTTAAAAAACTACTAACCAGCTGTGGTGACACACACCTGACATCCCAGCTTGTGGGAGGCTGAGGCAGGAGGATCGTCATGAGTTGGAGGCCAGGCTGAGCTACTTATGGAGACCCAAACGTTTCATCCAGAAAACTAAAATATATTTTTTTAAATTAACAAACCAGAACACCCTAATGATGTGGGTGTCACAGCTGGACAATGTGTTAGTCTCCTGCTGGCCTTGCCGTAGGTAGATAACAGCTCTGACTTGTTGGTTTTCATCACCGGTTGCCTAGGTTACATCTCAGGGACTTGGAGACTGCTTGCGTCCATCCCATCTATTTTCTCCCTTATGCCTGAACTTGCCTATGGGTGACCTTGGGATACCTGGAGGCCAAGACACCCCCACCCCACCCTCGTGCGCATGTGTGACAAGAACCACCAGGAAGACAGACCACGCATGCGCAAACTGTTGTTTCCCACCCGCCCTTAAATTCCGCTGCAGGTGGAACCCAGGCCCGCGCACTTGCGAGGCAGGCACTTAGGAAGCTGCTGAGCTAAATCCCCAACCCTGATCCCAGCCCTTTCTATGAGACATTTAAGACAGTCTCACTGAATTGCACGGTTGCATTGGCTAGATACATGTTTGTGACCCTCCTGCCTCAGCCTCCCCAGTGCAGGGGTCACAGGTGTGTGCCTCACACCTGACCCAAAGCTGAAATTTCTGATAGCTCCACTAAACTACTTGTTCCCTAAGCTTAATCTTTTTTCTTTTTTGTGACTGAGGCACGTATTTATGATTGTGGCTGTACGTATTTGTACTTTTATGAAAAACTTCCTAAGAAAATAATTTTAGGCATTTAACAAGTGACTTCTATCTGGCACAGGCTTGTGATCCCAGTACTCGAGAGGCTGAGGCAGGAGGATTGTTGCGAGTTTGAGACCAGTCCGGGCTACAAAGTGAGTTCAAAGCAAGCCTGAACTGCATAGAGAGACCCTGTCTCAGAAAGACAAAAAAAGCAACATTCTGACTGTGGTCGAGTCTCAGCAATTAAGTATGGATCCGTTTTTCAATAAAAACAAAAACAAAAAGCCCTGCTTCCAGGGAAGATGGTGTGGTGGTTTGTCAAATATTTCAAAAGAATTATCACACGATCCCACAATTCCATTTCCAAACCTGACATGGTGGCCTACATCTGTGATCTCAGCACTTGGGAGGCTGAAGCAGGAGGGTGGCAAGTTCAAACTCAACCTGAACTACAGCGGGAGACTATCTCAAAAACAAGCAAAAAGCTAGGTGTGGTGGCTCATGTCTGTAATCCCAGCACTTGGGAGGCTGAGGCAGGAGAATCATTGCAAATTCGAGACCAGCCTGGGCTACAAAGCGAGCTCAAGGCCAGCCTGAACTGCATGGGGAGACCGTCTCAAAAAGACTAAGAAAAAAAGCAAAAAATTTCATTTGTGGTTTGTACCCAAAGGAGGTGAAACTAGGATACCGGACAGATTTTTCCTTCCCAAACCTGGAGGTTGAAGTCAGGGCCTTTGTACTGAACTACCTCCTCAGCCCTCTGTGTTGAGTCAAGGAGTTGCCCAAGGTGGACCTCAAACTCATGATCCTCCTGTCTCACCCCCCCCCAGTGCTGGGATTACGTGCACGCTGAACAGGTATTTCCACACAGCTTCCCACCGCATGGTTTACAGTCAGTGACAAACAGGTGACAGTGAGGTCCACGCACTCAACGGTATGATTCAGCCTAAACAGGAACAGTCTTAACTCGCGGACAGGACGGAGGGACTGGAACCTGTGACATGGACCACATGTGCTGGTGCAGGCCTAGGAGTCCAGTCATCAGGAGGCTGAGGCAGGAAGGTGGCAAAGCCACTCCAGGCAATCCAGAGAGATTGTCTCGAAAGAAAAGCAGCCTCAACCTTTTCTTTGTACTCAGAATCGACCTCAGGACCTTGGGCTTGCCAGGCAGGTATGGTGCCATTGAGCTCTATCCCTGGCCCCCAGCCTCACCTTTTTTTAGCTGAAGTCTCACTAAATTGTCTCAGCTGGATGGAACTTGCAATCCTCCTGTCTCCGGAGTCCCTGGGACTGTAGGTGTGCATCAGGGCACCCGTGTTATTTTTAGCTTATTAAAAATGGTTTTAAAAACTAAAAGCCAGCCAGATATGTTGGCACACACCTGTAATCCCAGCACTCAAGAGGCTGAGGGTTAGGGTCACTGAGTTCGAGACCGGCCTAGGCTACATAGTGAGCTCCAGGCCAGCCTGAACCAAAGTGAGAAGCTGGCTCAAAAAAAAAAAAAAAAAAGGAAGATAAACCCAGATGCGGTTACGAGAGCCAGGATGCTACACACATACACACACACACACACACACACACACACACACACACACACACACACACGGACCCTGAAGCCAGGGCTTTCGCACTGAGCCTGGCCAGGCCCCCATGTCTGAGACCCGGGCTCCTGCTATGTTCTAGGTTGGTCTCCAACAACCCCAGGCTGGGCCCCAACTCTCCGTCCTCCTGCCTCAGACTCCAGAGTGCACTGCCGAGCCGGCCCCGTCACTCCTTAGGGGCCGGCCTAGTACACCTGGTCTTTTGGCCTTGTGACTGGGACACACCAAGTGACCTCACAGCTGAAGTGCTACCAAGCGGCCACCTAGGAAAGTACACAAGGAGAAGTCCTGGAGGCCTGGGTCTTCGCACCACTGAGCAGCTCTTTTGTTGGCGTCTGTAGTGAGTCGTTTCCAAAGAGAATTCAGAGTAGTTTGCTTGTCATAGAATTCAGCAGAATCAAGTTAGGCTGGAAGACCGGAAGCCCAGCTAACAGTCTTACACAAAGGGTTTTTTTGTGTGGACACTGGGAATCCAGGGCTTGAAGGACAGCTCAGGAGTGACCCCTCTCCTCCTGGCTCCATACCCCAATAGACACAGGGTCTAAGACCTCATGGTCACAAGATGGCTACTGCATCACCAGACATCACAGGCCACTCCAGACCAAAGAAGGGCAAGCAGGCCATGGAGAATGCCAGTCAAAAGCCCCAGATGAATCAGTCTGAACCCCGGGTGCTTTATAAGAGAGATTTATTTGAAGAAATATTACAACATATAAAAACTACATAAAGTCTTAATTTCCACTGGGCAGTGGAAGATTTAATATAATGCATAATAAAAAACTTTTAAAACCCAGGATGCACAAAGAACGGCACAGTTTGATCACTAAGTCATTAGTCAATAAGCAAATCTCACGGACAGCTTTGCGTCAGCCAAGGCCACAGACGCCGCACACAACACACCGGAACCAACAGACCAGCGCGGTAGACAACGACATCAGTGCATGTGAGGTCTCCTGGTGGCAGTGATGGGGGACAGATGCGACCTAGGGCTCCTTGGTGGCCTCCTCCTTTGCTATCGCTGGAAGGGAACTGGGGGGCCGAGTCACACGGCCACGGGTGGGAGGCAGCAGTGCAGGTGCTGGGCCGGCTGCGCCCGCGAGGCCTGCACCCAAGGCGCCCTCCCGTGCTCTGACCAGCATGCACTGCTTGATCTCCAGACCGATGGCCTTGGCCAGGGGAGGTGGCACGGCGTTGCCCACCTGTGGAGACAGGGACGGAGCCGGGGCCGGCAGGATCAGCACGGGCAGTGGCCGGGACCCCAGCCCCAAAGGGCCGCCCAGTTGCACAGAGGTGCCCAGGACACCTGGGCTTCTGTACCACGGCCAGGTCACAGGCACTCCCTGGGGACAGGGACGGGACTGACCTGCCGGTGCCGGTCCAGGATGTTGCCAAAGAGCCGGTAGGTGTCGGGGAAGCCCTGCGAGCGGGCACACTCCCGCACGCTCACCACGCGGTGCTGCTCAGGGTGCAGCACGCGGCCCTGCGGGGACAGCGGGTCAGGGCGCGGGTGTGGGCCGGGGGCAGACTGCGTCCGGCCACCCCGCCGCACCCACCTGCTTGCCCATGGGCTCGGGGTTGGTGACAGTGGTGCTGAAGAAGCCGTCCCACTCCAGACGCCCGTACAGGCCGGCCCAGTGGTTGTGGCGGTTACCGGTGTGCGGCAGGCACCAGGGGATGAGCGTGTTGAACTGTCGGGCTGTGGGGTCGCAGGCTCTGCCGGCCGCTGCAGGAGGGCGGGACAGTGAGACCCGGCAGGCGGCGGGCATCACCTGGGAAGGGGACGGGGAGGCCACGCACCCTCCGCGCAGGAGCAGACGCCACGCAGGGCACCCGAGCTGCTGCAGCCGTTCTTCTTGTCCTGGTGGGTGTAGCGCAGCTTCTTGGCCAGGGTGCCGTCCGTGAGCTGCACCTCAATGTTGGGCAGGTCGCGCCAGTCTGAGCCAGGGGCCAGCGGGATGTGCCGCATGCGGGCGGCCACCAGCGGGCTCATGTCCTGCGAGAAGGAGGGAGGTAGGGAGGGCGGGCGCTTGAGCATGGCGGCGACCAGGGACCAGGAGCCAGGGACCCGGGGCCTCGCACCCATGGGAGGGGCGCTGCAGGGGCAGGGGACAGGACGGAGCACGGACGAAGGGCAGTGGGCTGCAGGCCAAAGAAGGGGGCAGCCGAGAGGACAGCAAGGAGGGCAGGGCCACCCGGGGCAACCTTGCAGATGTGGTCCCGCACGGTGGGCTGGTAGTGCGAGCCCCGCAGCTGCCTTTGGAACCAGGACTGCGGCTCCCCATTGTAGGCGATCTCTGCCGCGGAGGCCCCGTTCCGGATCTCGGGGAGGTCGGACATCGTGTCCCGCACGGTGATGGTGCGGAAGGGGGCTGAGCCCAGCCTGCGGGGAGCAGAGCACGCCGCTGGCCTCTGACCGCTGGGCCAGTTGCACCTCCTGTCCCTCTGCCCACCCACCCCAGGAGGGTCCCAGGCCAAGGCCCCACCGTGTGATGTTGCTGACGAACTTCTTGTCATCCACCACGACGCTCAGCTGGCAGGCACGGGGCGCGAACACGTGCAGGGGCTCCGGGAACAGGGGCAGCTTCTCCCCAGGGGCCGCTGCCAGGATGATGGCCCGGCGCCGCGTCTGCGCCACGCCGTACTGCCCGGCCTATGGGGACACAGAGCCTCAGTGAACAGACTCAAGCCGGGGACAATGCCAGCGCCCAGGGCAGCAGTAGGGCAGGCCAGGCTTGATGCCTGGGAGTTGCCCCTTCCTCCCATTTGCATGGATGTGCTGCCATGGCCACCTAGCGCCCTGCCACCCTCCCTGCCAGGGAAATGGCTGGGAATACGACTGAGCTCCACACACTCCAGTCCCGGCCACCCCAGGCACCAGCCCTGTACCTCAGGGCCTTTGCCCAACCCCCTGGGCTGGGCTTGAACCCATGACCCTCCTGATTCAGCCTCCCAGAGTGCCAGGATGACAGGCACACATCACTACCACCACCGGACTCTGTGCCCTCTGGATCCGAGTTCGGGGAGCGCCCTGGGGGTGGGGACGGGTGTGATCCCGCGCACCTGCAGCACCCCAAAGGTGCACTGGTAGCCCATGCGGACCAGGCAGCGCAGCGTCAGCTTCAGCACCATGGAGCGCTTGAAGGACACGAAGTTCCTCACGTTCTCCAGCAGGAAGAAGCGCGGCCGGTAGTAGTCACAGTAGCTGTGGGGCGGAGGGGACCGCGGAGGGAGTGGGCGTCACCACAGGAGGGCAGGGCTGCCCCAGGGTCCTCTGCCCCTGCACCGGGCGGTGGAGGCGGGTACCTGAGGAAGGACACCACCAGGGAGTTCTTGAACTTGGAGTAGGTGCGCGAGTTGAAGCGGTTCATGCCGCTGAAGCCCTGGCAGGGCGGCCCGCCACACAGCATCTCCACGTCGCCCTTCTGGGGCAGCCGCTGGTCCAGGGTGTTCGCCACGTTGCCAGCCATGACCAGCTTGAGCAGGACGTTGCAGTCCTCAGTGAACACGGTGGAGCCGGGGTTGTTCAGCCGGAAAGCCTGGGCCGCGGGCTCCCACATCTCAATGGCCCACAGCGTCTCGCAGATACCTGGGGACAGGAGAGCAAGCGACAGGGGGCACTTGCGGCCGCCCCTGCAGGGATGGGATGGGATGGGGGACGCGAGGGCCAGCCAGGCACAGCCTTACCCGCCTGGTGGAAGCCCTCCGACAGCCCCCCGCAGCCCGAGAACACGTCCAGGGTCCGCAGCTTGGGCAGCTTGATGGCCAGCTCCGGCTCGCTGGGCTCCAACACCTGAGACTTCGTCTTGCCTTTCCCTGGAGGGGCCGGGCCCGGGGTGAGCACGGCCGCCCGCCCTGCACCCACGCTGCCACCCCACCACCCCGGCTCCCAGCCCCAGCACAGGGACCAACCTTTCCCCTTCCCTTTGCCCTTGTTGCCCGGGCTGCGGGCGTGGTTCGGAGGATCCTCGAAGGTTTTGCTCTTTGCATTGTAGGCCTGAAAAAGGAGAGAAGCGCACCCTGGAACCGGAGGCCCCGTCTCCTCTGCTGACTCATGAGGAGCACGTGTGAGGAGCCACCGGCTCCCTAAACGGTCTCACAGCTCATCAGCTCCATTTCACTGGACACGGAACTAACCGGAACCTTACCTGGCCCCGCTAACAGCCCCGCGGTGCTGAGCACCTGCATCCCCTTCGGCCTCGGCTAGAAAGGGGCCGCAGCTTCCGAGATGGCCACGCAGAGGGGCCGAGCTCAAGCCCTTCCGGCTCTTGAGCTCCCTCCCCGCTGCCCAGGTCCTGCACAGTCCAGTGGACCAGTCCTGGACACAAGGCAGGTGTCTGGTAAAGGCACTGAGCGAGGGGCGGGTCCGAGTCCCCTATGGTGGAAGGACATTTGGCCACTTACACGGGGACTGGCTGAGCTGGTAGAGGCCACCTAAGGGTCTTTAGACCTAGTGACATTAAGACCACGCTGTTACACTGCCCCCCTGCCTTTTTTTTCCAGCATCAGGGATTGAACTCACGACCTCATGCTTGCCAGGCAGGCACCTGTGCTGGCGAGACATCCTCAGCCTGCTATTTTTTCTTTAAACTCAGTGTTAGCAGGGCATGGTGGTACAAGCCTATAATCTTGGCGTGCTAGGAGGCTGAGGCAGGAGGATCACAAGCTCAGACCCAGTCTGGACAACTTAGTGATTTCAGGAGGCCTCATCGCAAAATTTAAAAAAGGGCTGAGCTGAGCCTCCGTGGAGAGAACCCTGGTTGGCGGCCCTGCAGGGCACAAGGAGCGAGTCCGAGAACCCAGCCCAGTGTTCAACAGCAGCCCGACCATCCAAGGGAACGACCTCTGAAGAAGTCGGGGTTCTGGGGCACCCACTGCCGCCTGCCTCCCTGCAGAGCCGGCGCCAGGCCGCCCACCTCGAGGAAGTAGAAGCGGTCGGGGCCGCCCATGGAGTACTCCTGCAGGCACTCGGCTAGGTCCTCCCCGTACTCCACGGTGCAGCGGCCCTGCACGGCCCGGAACTCCACCACCGCCTCCTCGTCACTCCAGTAGAGCAGGTTGATATCGGCATGGTGGCTCGCAGGGGTGGACTTGTGGGTGTTCTCAGGCCTGCAGGCCGGGAGGGTGCAGTGAGCGACACTCTGCTACAGCTCAGTGTCACTTACCCAAAGGGCCTGGGACCACCAGGGCTGTGGAGACCCCGGATTCCAGAAGGTTTACACATCCATAACAAGCCTTCGGCCCCTGCCACCACAGACAGGACAGGGCTGACCCCTCCTGGCCGCTGACCTGCGAGTGTCCGCTCCTCACGCCCACCCTGGCCCTGCATCACCATGCCAGCGCCACCCACCCCCATGAGCCATTTCTGTAGCTTCCTTCTGGGCCCTGTCCCCACCCCTGTGGTTACAACCGAGGACCATGCAGGATGAGAGTGTCCTCATGGTCCATAGTAAGATGAGGCCGGGGAACTGATCTCACTGTGGGTTTCCTCCTGGACACTGGGGTTCCCAGGAGACCTGAGCAGCCCCAGATGTAGGACAAGGCCCAGAAGGGACTGGAAAGGAGAGGGCAGGATCGGCATCAAAAACGGGCCCCGGCTGGGCGCGGTGACGCACACCTATAATCCCAGCACACGGGAGGCTGAAGCAGGAGGATCACCCTAAGTTCAAGGCCAGCCTGGGCTACACATTAAGTTCAAGGACAAACTGAACTAGAAAAGCCCCTGCCCTGAAAATACACCCCCCCCCCAAAAAAAAGAAACAGGCCCTAGAGTCACACAGTGCTCAGGTCCATCCTGCTGCTCTGGCCACAGCCTGGACAGCCACCAAGGACGTCCTCTGGAGCATGACTCTGCGGAACCTGTTCATTCTGGGGGTGGCAGGCTGGGGAAGCACCTGGGCCCCCGAATATGCCCACCAGAGTCCCTGCCACCAAGCCATACCCCAGCCGGGCCCTGCAGCCCAGAAGCACACCAGCACCCCAGCCATTGGCCGCCGGGACCGTGGCACCCAGTGCCACCTCCCCGAGCCCCCGACCTGTAGAACTTGTTCAGCTTGATCTTGATCTCCGCCTCGTTGGGCTTGCCGTTGGTTTTCTTGGGGCAGAAAATCTCTTTTATGCGGCCGATCCGGTAGGGCTCGGGGGCATCCAGGTTGCTGCCCTTGATGTAGTCGGAGTACTTCCGGTAGTGCTCTGGGTACAGCTCCTCGTCCACCGGCTCCTTCCTCGGGCGCTTCACCGGGCTGGAGAGCTTGATGCTGCGAGGAGAAGGAGCTGCCAGGCGCAGGCCGGCGTGAGGCCTTCCCATGGTCGGCAGTGCGACTGACCCCAGTGACCTGGCCCATTCAGGTCCTGGACGCAAGAACCGATGTGCATGGAGGAGGAATCAGTGCTAGCGGGGTGTGGGAGCACAAGCCTGTCAGCCCAGGTCTTACTCAGTGAGACCCTGTCTCAAAAATTAAGAGGACCTGGGGACACGGCTCAGTGCAGAAGCCCTGGGATCAAACAACAAAATACTCCCAGCCGTGCTCCACCTCTGGGCCACACAGCAGCAGGCACCTCTGGTGACTAGTTCTGGTCACTGAGCACGGGCAGGGGCGACAGGAGGGCTCAGCTGTGGGAACCCTGTCCTGTCCTGTGTCCCCAAAGACTGACTGACCAGAACTCTATGGAGGCACCACCACCAACTCAGGGTGGGTGGGTGGTTGGGCGCGCACTTGCGCGTGTTGAGATAGAGCCTCTCTATGCAATTCAGGCTGGTCTTGAACTCCCAACAATCCTCCTGCCTCAGCCTCCTGAGTGCTGGGATTATAGGTGTGCACCATATGCCTGGCTCTGTTTTAAATCACTCATTGTGAGGTTGTCACCATGGTATGACAAGCACAGATCCTGGGACAATGCAGGAAGAGGCCTAGGGAAGTAGACATGGAGTCCAGAGCACCCCTGAGCTGTGTTCCCCGTCCTGGAAGAGCCCTGAAGCCAGAGGCCTATGGGCTGCTCTTGAAGGCAGCTGGCTCTACCTTCCCACCGAGCCCCCAGCACGGCGCTCCCCTCTGCAGAACACGGTGGGGACGGAGTTCTCTCAGCATCTCACTCACCAGGTGCCCCTGCTGTGGTCCAGAGGTTCCACAGCCCCCAGAAGCTTGTGCATTAGAAGCCTGGTCCCCAGGCCAGCAGCCCGAGGGGCACTCACTTGAAGGTGAAGGCCTCGGGGGGCAGGTACACGCCGTCACCCACGCGGTACAGGACGCCGCTCTTGGCGGCCGAGCTGTAGAGGACCCGGCCATCCAGGTCGTCCCGCTGCTCCAGCACTCGGGGGATCTCCTTCTGCCGCATCTCTGCCAGGTGCGCACAGCTCGCACAGAACCTGACAAGGAAGCAGAGACGCCTGAGGCAGGGACTTGGGTGGCCGAGGGGGCAGCAGTCACAGGTGTCGGAAGGAACTGGTTGCCTCATATTCATGCTGCACTGCCGCTCTGGAGGACACAGGCCAGCGACAGGACCGTGTGCAGCATGGGGAAGCCACGCGCCAGGAGGCCAAGCAGGGCCATGAAAGGGATGTGGGATCAGTCAGCATTATTCTCAGGGCTTCTGGGGGGGCAGGAGGGGGGACGGAACCCAGCACTGTGGCACTGAGCCAGGTTCCAGCCTTTTATCTTGAGACAGTCCCGTAAGTTCCCCAGGCTGGGCTCGAACTTGTGACCCTCCTGCCTCAGCTTCCAGGAGTGTTGCTGGGATGACAGGTGTGCGCCCCACACCAGGCTTGATAGTATCTTTGATTTTTTTTTTTTGGTACCGGGGATCAAACTCATGACCTCGCACTTGCCAGGCAGGTGCTGGTGCTGCTGAGCTAAATCCCCGGCCCAAGCCTTGATTAACAGGGCCTCGAGGGCTCCGGGAAGCAGCCTGGCTGGGGAGCTCGTGCTCCGCCTGTGCGGGCCTGGGGTCCCAACCCCCCAGACCGCAGCAGCAACACAAGAGCAAAGCACAACAAAAAAGCCTGCAGAGGCTGAACAGAGACTCAAAAGTCCAGCGAGCCGTCCCTGGCTTCAACCCGTCACCCACGCCGCTGTCTCCCGATGGTCCTGACTCACAGTACCAAGATTAAAACTGGAGGGCTGGGGATTTAGCTCAGTGGCATAAGCGCCCGTCTTGCAAGCACAGGGTCGTGAGTTCGATCCCCGGTACTGATTAAAAAGAAAAAGACTGGAACTGGGCCCAGCGCACTGCCACAGCCCTGACTGACCTCCCCCTGGGCGCCCTCTGAACCGGAGGTCCTCCTGTGAGGACTCCAAGAGATGGCAGTGGACCACAGCTCTCGGTCACTTCCTCTATGAACTGCACAGGATGCACTGCTAGAGATTTTGGATGCAATGTGGAATAAACCTCACAAGATATGCAGCAGTGAGCCCTGAACCTGGGCCTTGCAGGCGGGCTCTGTGTTCCACATGGTGAGTTTGTGATACCGAGCCTTGGAGCCTGTCAGGTTAGGTATACTCCATGCATTATTATTTCTGGTTTCAGACAGGGTCTCACTACATAGCCCAGGCTGCTCTTAACTCCTGGTGACCCTCCTGCCTCAGCCTCCCAAGTGCTGGGGTTCTGAGGGTTTTGACTTCAGCCGTCTCGAGATTAATCCAGCCTTCAGCAGGCACAGCTGCGCTGCAAGTCAAGGAGCCATGGCTGCTTTGTCCAGCTGGGTGAGGTGGAGGGTGGGAAGGCGCAGAGGGCGCCACCCGCTCAGGAGGACTTCTCAGGGGCAGGCACCCTCTGGTCTGGGTGAAACCCGACACACCAGCTGCTTTTACAGGCGAAAATCCCCGAGACACAAAAAAAGAAAAAACAAGCACATGTGGCCTGAGGGACAGAAGGACGGAGAGACAGACGGCGAGGTACCCATCAGAGGCCACTCAGCAACCCATTGGCAGGCTGTCCGAGGTCAGCACAGACAGGAACCCTAAGTGTGTGGGATGCTCAGGAGTCACGAGGGGGGGGCAAGCGTCACGTGACACCCTCACACAGGGAGGGGACCCACGCGACCCCACTCACTTGTACTTGTTGTCCTCGGTCGGCTCCATCTTGGGAGGGGACTCGAACCTCGCATAGTCCTGGTCGTACCACAGCTGGTAGAAGTAGGTCTTGCCGTCGTTGGGGACAGCAGGCAGCACGGCCTCGGGGTCCATGCCTCCCTGTGGGGACCAGAACGCGCGTCACCCAGAGCCACGGGGTGTGCGTGCGTGTCTGCAGGGGTAGGGAGGGGGTGGGGCGGCGCACCTCCATGGCCCAGTTCTCGGAGGGCTCCTTGTAGATGACCTTGACCTTGCTGTGGATGTAGGACAGCTGCATGTCCTCGCACTCATCCACCAGGAACAGCTCCAGGGGGTCCGAGGTGGCCCCAAGCACCGTGTCCGTGCCGGCGCAGAACCAGTGTGCGTGGAACATTTGCCCGTTGCTGTCCTCCCACAGCGCCGTCACCCTGCAGCCAGGACGGGGCGCTGAGTGGCCGAGCCCTGCGCAGCGGGTCTGGTTTTGTCCTGTGTCCGCCGGGCTGGCCACACAGGACGCATGCACCGAGGCAGGCTCGGGGAGGGCCACACACCTGGCCAGGTACAGCGGCTTCGTGGGGTCGTCCGGGATGACAGAGACGCAGTCGCCCACCTCCAGCGTGTCAGCGTCCATGCACACCTGCCGGTAGTAAGTCTTCTTCCCGTCGGTCTGCAAACCAGGGGCCACATCCCAGCCCGGTGAGGTCCCGGCCTGCGCGCTGCCAGGATGTTACCCGCGGGACCCGGGCTGCGGCTCCGTGGGAGAGCACGTGCTTATTTAGCACACATGAGGCCTCGGGTACAACTGTGAGGACCCCACAGAAGAACAAGGAAAGAGAACTGTCATCACCTCATTAAGAAGTCAAGAGTTGGGCACTGGGGGTGCCCAGCTGTAATCCCAGCACTCTGGGAGGCTGAGGCAGGAGGATCACAAGTTGGAGGTCAGTCTGGGCATCTTAGCCAGACCTGCCTCAAAATAAATATAAGGGGTCTGGGGTGTGCTCATTTGTAGAAGGCCTGCCCCATATGCAGGAGACCCCAGGACCCTCTCTGATGGTTACCTTGATGGCGTCCCCAACCCAAGAGATCCGGTTCTTGTTCTGCTTCATCTTCTTGCCCTGATGCATTTTTTTGGGCGATGGCATCTCTGGGATGTCGTCGTCCACTTCCTCATCATCCTCTGCCTCCTTCATGGCCATGTTGGGACACCTGCAAAGCCACGTGTTATCAGCGAGGGCCCCAAGGTGAGCAAAGTGGCCAGGGGCACATGCAGGCGCCACCCTGCCACTGTCCCACCTGCGCTTCAGGCAGGCCTGCTTGCTGCGGCCGCTGCCCCCGAACTTCACCATGTCCTTGCAGGCCTTGCACTTGCCACACTCGGGCCGCTGGCAGACCTAGGGGAGGTGAGGACAGGTGAGGCGGCTGGCCGGGTCTGGCCAGTCCCAACGCGTTTCTTTGCTGCTCAGGGGAGGGGGAAGCCGAACCCAAGGCCTCGCTCTGACCTATGTCAGCCTATTTTGTTTTTCAGACAAGTGCTAAGTGTGCAGGCTGACCTCAAACTCGTGATCCTCCTGCCTCAGCCTCTCCAAGAGTTGGGATTATAGCATGTGCCACCATTCCAGGCAAGTAAGTCAAGATATGTAAAATATGCAGTGGAGCGGGGTACAGTGGTGCATGCCTGTTGTTCTAGCACTTGGGAGGCTGAGGCAGGAGGATCACCATGGGCTCAAGGCCAGCTCGGTACACATAGGGAACTCAAGGCCAGCCTGACCCTGTTTTAAAAAACCAAAGGGTGGTAGCACCTTGGGAGAGCGGCCTGCAGATCCAAGGCCACCCACACCCCAGGCTCCATTGCCGAGGACCCGGTAGGTACTAGGATAAAATATGCCGGGTGCTGTGGATCTGTGCCCCCTGCACTTAGATCAACCAGCCTCGCCTCAATGCAGGAAGAAGAAAGCCAAGCTCGTGAGGTGGTGCTCGCCTGTAACCCAGCTCTCTGGAGGCTGAGGCAGAACCCAGTTTGAGGCCAGCTTGGGCAACTCGGCGAGATCATGTCTCAAGATTTACAAAAAGCGAGACCAGGCTCTCAGCCCTAGCACACTGTGGGACTCAGTCAAGTCCCCGGCACTGCAGACTCTTAGGTCGCATAGTCACTCGGTGAGCATCTTTTGGGTGGTGTGGGGGGCATTACACCACCAGGCCCCGAGTGTGGACAGCATAGGCTTTGCCCCACCCCACCCCACCCCAGCAGTCTCTCGAGACCCATGGGGCGGGCACAGTGCCCACACAGTCTGAGCAGCCAGATTTTGGTGTCTGCGTGAGGATGGTCCCAGAACCAACCCTGGTATGCCGGGCAGCCAGGATAGGTTGGCAGGTTCTGCCCGTATCCATGCTTAAGAGCACCTGGAAGTCTCGGGTGTGTTTTTTAAACACCCATGAGGCAAGGCGTGGTGGTACACCCCTGAAACCCTAAGACAGGGGAGGCCGAGACGGGACTGCCAGCTGGGCCATCCAGCAAACTCATCTCGAAAAAAAATAAGGAACAAGGGTGCCACTAGGTGGCAGAGTGTCCTGGGCTCAATTCCCAGCGTGCAAACAGATCAGACAGAGTAAATGCCCAATTGGGGGTAACGTTAAGAAAGTTATGAACACTAGCCCGAAGACGCCTGTCATCCCAGTGCTCGGGAGGCTGAGGCAGGAAGATCGTTGCGAGTTCGAGACCAACCTGGACTACAAAGTGAACTCAAGGCCAGCCTGAGCCGTACAGCGAGATCCTGTCTCAAACAGGCAAAAAAATAAAAATAAAAAAAGTTATAAACACTGGACATGGGGAGTAAATAAAAAAATGCAAACCAGAATGGTGAGGACTTATGTGACCCTGCAGAGAGTGGCCCCTGCAGACACAGCCGCAGCTTGGGTGCCCAGGCCACGTCCAGAGACCCCTCAGATCCAGGGTCCGTGGAAACTCAGGCCCATACGTGGGAGGGCATCCAGCACAGACAGAACAGATACGCACGCTTTATTTCAGGTTCATTTTCTTTTGAGACATGATCTCGATGGATAGCTCAGGCCAGCACCAAGCTCTGAACAGTCCTGCCTTCGCCTCCCAGGTGCTGGGTTCAGACCCACAACCACCATACCTGGCCTCGTTATTTCATTTTTGGACACAAGGCCTTGTTTTGTAGTTCAGGCTGGCCTTGGACTCACTAAGCAACTCAGGCTTGTCTTGGACTCAGCGATCCTCCTGCCTCAGCCTCCCTTGTGCTGGGATTATAACCAAGCCTTGCTATGCCCAGTTAAGTGTATTTTTGTCAGTCTTTATGAGAAACTGTGAAACTGAGGTCCCACAAGACCTGCAATGCAGGCCAGGCCCTGGAGCAGAGGGCCGCGTCACCCTGGCCAGAGCCTGAGGACCAGAGGGTGACAAGGCCACTGTCCAGGCTGCAGCCGGGCAGGAAGCCAGCTGGGCAGGGTTACCTCGCACACGCCACAGCGCCTCCGCTTGAAGGCGTTCTCCTTGTCCTCCTTCTCGTCCTTCTCTATCTGCTCTGAGAAGAAGGTGTCAAAGATCTCGTAGACCAGCTTGGTGGTGGTGGCCTTGGTGGGCCCTTTGTCCTTGTCCTTGTTGGAATTTCTCAGCCTCACTGTCTGACGCCTCTCGGCGCGCCTGAGGGAGAGGGCGGCTGCTGGGGAGGCCTGGGGGGGACCCTGGAGCCGGCCCTGCCCAGTCTCTGCCTCGGCCGTGGCCTCACCTCTGCCCCAGGGTGACCCCTGCCAGCTTGATGAGGTCGCGCATGCAGGGCGACAGGAAGATGGGCTGCTCGTCGCTGTCCTTGGCGTCATCGTAGCTCTCCACCTGGCCCACCACGAACTGCGCGTGGCGGAGGAGCGAGTCCTCCGTGAACCGGTTGACGTTGATCACGGAAGGGGGAACGGTGGTCTTGGGAGGGAAAAAGGGCAAAATGCTTCACTGTTTTATTTGCTGTGCGGCACTGGGGACCCAGGGCCGGCGTGCACCCTGAACTCGGGCCCCAGCAGTGCTCACGGCCTGGGCGTGTGCCGGCGGCGGCCATGGACCCGGCGGGGAGGGAACCCCTCACCTCGATCTTGTTGATCAGGTCCTCGTAGGTGGCGTCAGGGTTTCCCTGCAGGAACTCGATCACGATCTTACTGATGTAGATCTTCTCCTGGATCAGGCCAAAGATGGGCGCGTAGTCCGGGCTGGGCTCCATCAGGATGTACTCCGCAAAGGCTGGAGGGCACACGCACGTTTGTTTGGGGGAAAAAAAAAAAAAAACATGTAAGCACCCGATTCTGGCCATGAGCACCCCTGTCTCCAGCACTTTTTTTTTGGTCTTGAGACAGGGTCTCGCTCTGCAGTTCTGGTTGACCTTGAGCTCACTTTGTAGCTCAGGCCAGCCTCAACCTTGCAGAGACCCTCCTGCCTCAGCCTCCCGAGTGCTGGGATGACAGGCATGAACCACTGTGCCCAGCCCGAGTGCCTGTCCGTGTACAGGACTTTCGCAGACAGGGTCTCCCTCCTTTGAGTACCCAAGCAATCCTCCCTCCTGAGGGGCACAGAGGACTCCAGGGGCGCAGGTCAGAGTGGGGAGGAGCGCGTGGAAACCATTCCACGTTAAAAAATGAAGGACACAAAGCCCTGCCCGCCGCAGCTCATCCCGCAGCCCCCGGCAGCCCCCGGCGGGCCTGCGGCGAGCCGCACCTACCAGTGCTAAAGCCGATGAGCGCCTTCTCGCCACCATCATAGCCCGTGATCCACCACTCGTTGATGGGCCCGAGGTTTTTGCCATTAACACCACCTAGGAGCAGAAAGGGTTTCCCGGTTGGGCTTCTCACCGCCGGCGGCCCAGGCAGTCGCCACCAGGCCACTCCGGATGACTGACACACAAGGAGGCACCGGCTCCCCTGCGCTGCCACCGACGGGCCCCCGACGTGGTCCTGAGACGTCCACTCACCTTCCAGAGATGGGTCTTCTTCATAGATGGCTTTGGCCGAGCCGGAGAAGTAGAGCTCCACGTTCTTCTCGATGAGGCCGGTGTCGATGGGGCACAGGTGACCTCGCTTACAGTACACACTAGACGGGCAGCAAAGGACACTTACAAGCTGCCCTTTAAGGTGACAGCACAGGGCCGGGACTGGGCATCGCGGACAGACTAAGTCTGAGCTCTACAGCAGCCACCCACTGGCCGCTGGCCACTCAGAAGTCCTCCCTGCCCACCAAGAGCACCTGGGCTGCCAAGGTGACAATGACAGGTCAGTGAGACGTCCAGTAAGAGGCCCAACACCACGTGCTAACTGTTCTTTGCAATCACTACCTGTCCAGCTCCAAGACCTCCCAAATAAAGGCTCAGCCCAGTGAGCAGTCATTCCCCACACCCCAGATGCCAGGCTGCTGCTGATACCACCAGGAGGCCTTGGACTGCCACGTGCCCTGTCCACCCAGCAGGCTCCCTGAGGGCCACTGTGGGGCAGGCCTGGGGACAGCGGCCGTGTGGGGAGATGGGAGGCACAGCCAGCAGCCAGCCACAGGGGACTCGCCCGGCAGGTACAGGCGCCCCAGCCTGGCCATGGAGTGTCCCAAAACCAGCCCAGGTGCTGTGGCCACCTGAGGCCCCAGCCTGCTGTCCCCGCAGAGACGCAGCCCCCAGGCTCAGTCCCTCTGGCTCCCTGCTGGCTGAGCCCAGGGCTACCTAATCCAGGCCCCCAGATGCTCCAAAACACCAACTGCAGAGCACGACCCACTGTCACACAGGAAATGTGACTGACCTCACGTGACTGACCTCGTGGGACAGGCTGAAGTCAAAGTGCTAGTGTATTAGAAATAGTTCATAAAACGGCCCTCAGTGCACATGGCCACGGCAGTGACTCTCCAGTTTGGACTTGGGTCCTGTCACCACTGCACACATGCAAATATTCTGGGATCCAGAAACTCGCTGCTCCCACGGGCTTCTGGCTTCCAAGCGTTATTGGTAAGGGTCATTCGATCTACACTTCCTAACACATGTCACCCATTTCCTCCTTCCACTAAGGCAAGGACCTGCGGTACCAAACCCATTATGACCCAGATCAGCTCCCAGCACAGGGCTGAGGCTCGTGTAAAAGTATGACCCGGCCAGGCACGGTGACTATTGCGTGTAATTCCAGCACCCTGGGAGGCTGAGGCAAGAGGACCCCATGTTCAAGCCCGGCCGGGGCAACCTAGTGACTTAGCAAGATCCTGGGTCAAAACAACAAATAAAATTTAAGAAGGGGTCACAGGTGTAGAAGGACCTTGGATTCGATCCTAGGTGAGCACACAAAGGAGCACGACCTTTGGGGTGTCTGGGGTGTGTACAGAATGAAGATGTAACACGTAGAGGTGTGACCACCTGGAAACCCAGGCCAGCTCCACGACTCTCCTCGGCGAGGGGCTGGCAGCTCTAAGGCTGCTGCCAGGGGCTGGGGACGTCCCTCCCAGGACCCCGAACCCTGGGGTGGTCACTCTGCCACGCTGCAGTTACCTGAAGCACGTGAGCTTGTGCTGGGGAAAAGCCTCGTAGCTCTCAAAGCCGGACTCGTTGGAATCGAAGATGGACAGTGCCTCATTGGTCAGCATCTGGGGCTCCTCCAGCTGCAGGACACGGGAACATCAGGCAGAGGCAGGCGATCGGGGGACATGGAATGGGGGATGCGGCCTGGCACTCACCGCGTCAGGAGGGTGCTGCTCGTACTTGAGATCCACGTCGTCCAGGTACTGCCCACACTGGACACACCTGGGGGGCTGGAGCTGTGGAAACAGAGGCGCTCAGGGCGCAGCGCCCACGGCATGGCCCCCCTCCCACCTCTGCGGGGTACTCACCCTGGGAGTCACCATGGCTTTGCCTCGAGGCGGTTTCTTCTCCATCCTGGGGAGAAAGCACAGGTCATTCGCTCTTCTGCGAGTTCACAACACGCCATGGTGGACCTCAGTCCCTAACCCACCCGTGCCTATGACCCACTGTGGCTATGCTGAAGTAGCAGGCACCAGTGGTCGCTGGCTGGCCATTCCACCCGGTGGACTCCGACCCCGGCCTGTGGCCCTGGGGAGTCCTGGTGCTGACCTGACGCAGAGCTAAAGCTGCTCCAGAATGTCACTGAAAACCTTTTATTCTTTGCTTTTGTTTTGTTTAGACAAGATCTTGCTATGTGGTCCAGGATAGCCTTGAATTCACTATGCAGCCCAGGCTGGCCTCCAGTTTATAGTGATCCTCCTGCCTCGGCCTCCCAGTGCTGGGATCACAGGCCTGCCCCACCACACTGGGCCACTTTTTTTAAAATATGCCTTTTATTGATGCCTATTTTTCAGAATGTCAGGTTTCAATATGGTATTTCATACATCTAGGGAACATCCTGATCACATCCACCCTCCTCCTCAGCCTCCTCCAGCCCTTTCCTGCTCATCTCTGACAGTCTCAGTACCATCATCTGCCTTCTTAGGACCTGCTTTGTAGTAAACAAAAATCCTTACGGCTCTTTGGGTGTGGTTTTGCGTCTCTTCTCCTCCTAAACAGAGGAAACAAGGAAAGATAAAGGGTAAGAAGTGCAAAGGTCTTGAGCTCATTCTTACTCACAAAAGTAAAGGAATAAAGGGCGGCTGCGATGGCAGAGCCGAGTGAGGACCCGGAGGCGGTGGCCAGCTGTGCACAGCGGGGCCTCCCCGGAAACCAGCCCTGCGTCCACCCTGACCTTGGACTCCCAGCCTCCAGGACTGAGAGAGGTCGATATCTGCTACGTGAGCTGCTCGACTGGTCCCAGCGGCCTGACCTCAGCAGTGCAGGGGGAAATGTATTTTTAGAGTCCTAGCAGGGAAGGAAGAGCTAGGCTCTCAGTGCAGTGCATTCTCCAGGAAATCAGGGATGCGAGCACAGTAAGGTGAGGCTGGGGTGCGGTACATTGGGTGGCACTTGCCAAGCCTGCCTGAGGCCCTGGGTTCCAGCACAGCGCAGGAAAACACAAGAAAACCAAAACAAAAACCCCACAAAATTTGAGGGGAGCTCATGGCACACAGAGCACACTGACAGCATAGGACCTAGTTCCACGATCAGTCTTGTGTCACCAAGAGACCCCGGTGACCCTGCAGGTGACGGCACAGGAAGCACTCGACACTACCTCAAGGTCTTATTAGAAAGTGACAGAGGACCTCGTGGCATCTGACTCAAGAAAGTGACACACGGCCGCACCTGGCCGTGCTGCCTGTACTCAACAGACCGAGGGACACCAGGGTCACCAGCTGGCCCAATCCAGGGCCCGTAGAGCAGATGGCCTGAAGCAGATCAGCGATTTGTGAGGAGTGAGAAACCTGAAGAGGTATTTACGACCAGTCCAGCCACGCGCTGCGCGATGCTTGGGGCAAGGGTGGGCCATGCAGATGGCAGGGTCCCTCCCCTGAGCTGTCATGGCCTGGTTAGGTACATTAACCAGGTACATCCGTGTTAGGCACATTATGACGTCCACCAGGAGAAGAAATCCCCTCAGCACTCAGCACAGGCCGAGTCACCCAATAACTCAGCCACCCACTTTGTTTTCCAAAGATGACACAGGGCCGAGATGCAGCCCGGAGCACAGGGCCCGGGTTTAACTCCCAGTGTGAGGGGTAAAACAAAAGAAAAAAGAAAACCTGGCAGATTTGCAGACCGACTAGACAACACCTGATGCTACTTTAAGATAAATGGGGTCACGGCTGTGTTTCCAGCGATGCCTCCCCCAGGCACTGCTCTGTGCTTCCTGGGGAGCGGGGTCAGCTGATGCGTGTGCGTGTGTTAAAAAAATGCCTTTTACTGTAGTGCTAGGGATCAAGCCTAGGCCCTGGTGTAGGCAAGGCTACCGCTGACCCACTGGGCCCCACACTTGGCCATTGTTAAAATGAAAAGGCCAAGAAACAGCTTTAGGCACCTTGATACCACCCCAGCCAAGGCGCCGCGCGGAGGGCCGGGCTTTACCTTCTCGTCCTCGTCCCACTCCTCCACCGGGGGCTTTGTACACTCGCCCGCCATCCCCTCGGTCCTCCGCTTGCCAGCGCTGCGGGCAACACACACACACCAGACATCGGTGCCAGAAGGGAAGGGCTGAAGCCACCCGCCAGGAAGCGGGAACTTGGGCCCCGCATGTGCATGTGGGGAGACTGGCACGGTGGGGATGGCCAGGACGATGCGTTCCCCAGTCCTGTCCCGATGGCTCCACCCTCCCACAGCAACACGGCTGCCTGCACAACAGCCATCACAGCAGCACTCCGGGATGGGGCCTGGGGACCCGGGGTGACCCAAACGCTCAGGCATCTGGCCACTTACAGGTCCCTGGGTTGACTTCTGGACCTCCGCTCCTCCTGACAATGGGGCAGGTGCAGAAAAAGGAGGAAGGGTGCGTTAGTTTCTGAGACACCCCAGCAAGATGAAGTGCGGGCCCAGACAGCAAGGCCCTGGGCAGAGGCTACAGAATCTACAGTGCCCAGCACTGAAAAATCTAGAACAAGGGGTGGCAAGCTGCTTTCGCAAAGGGCCAGGCAGTCCGGTGTGGTGACTCACACTAGTCTTCCCAGCTCTCTAGGAGGCTGAGGCAGGAGGGTCACAAGGATGTGCCCAGCCTGGGCAGTTTAGCAAGGCTGGATCTCAAATCAAGGACTGGGGGTGAAGCTCAACACCACAGCCCCGGGTTCCATCCCCAGGGCCTGGGCACACATGTGAGGCCACCCAGTAACCGCCACCGGCTTTGGGCGGCACAGCCATGTCACACTCGCCTCTGCCAAGCAGCCGCACGAGAGACCTAAGCGAGCAACGTTTACTAAGAAAACTTCGCAAGAACAGGTAGCGGGCTGGCCTGGGCCTGCCAACTGGGCCCTGCCAACTCGCGCTCTAGAAAGTTCTGCCCGTCCTCCGCTCAGGGGTGAAGGCTTCCTACAGGCAGCCATTGGGGTATTAAAAAAAAGTGAGTCAAGCTTAGGAACCTACTGGGGGGGCCATATGGAGGTGCAGGCCTGTAGCCCAGCCTTGAAAAAATTAAAAATGAAAATACAGAAAGAAGTGGTTACATACACGTATGCGTGCGTGCACACACACACACACACACACACGCACTCGCACGCATGCATGCGCTCTCTCCCCCCTCCCCTCCACCATGACAGCAAACGGAATGACTCAACGCTCACCCCGTCAGCACAGATGGCGCAGTGACAATGACCTTATTCCAAGGCAGGGGCCGGGTGAGCTTGCCCCAGCCTGGATGCGGGGCTGGAGCTGAGCCCAGGCGCTGTCCTGCACCCAGCAGGACCCAGAGGTTAAGGCAGCTCAGAGACACCCAAGACGCGCCCTTACCCTCTCGTCTCCCTCCCCGTCCATGGGCGTGTGAGTCCTGGGCTTGGCTTCCCTGTCGGCCTTGGCTTCCCTGTCGGCCTCGGCTTCCGCCATCCTTGTCGGGGCTCTGCAGCACACACAGATGTCAGGTGGGCCAGGCTGGGCTGGGGGCCTGCGCAGGCAGCCCCTCGGGATCACATACCCACAACCTCTCCCCAGTCTCAGAGCCAGCCTCCGTCGCGGGAGACCCAAGAAGCGGTGTGACCCTGAGTGCAGCACCTGCAGAAATCCTCCCACGCTTCCTGTGACCCACACCTGCTGGCTGAGCCCAGGTATTGAGCTGCAGCCCTACCCGTGAATGCGCACCAGTGGCTGGGTTTGGGGGCACACGCCTGTGACCCCAGCTACTCAGGAGGCTGAGGCACATTTAAGGCCAGCCTGGACGACTTAGTGAGACCATCTCAAGAGTCATACAAAGCCGGAGATTTAGCTCAGCGCCTGCCTGGCAAGCATGAGAACATGAGTTCCATCCCCAACACCAAAAAAGAAAAAATAATAAAAAAAGACAATGACAAAAAGGACAGGAGCCCACTGCCACTGACTGCCCAGAGCTGACAGGAGCTCACGTGGCTCCGAGAAGCAGCACAGTGTCAGCCACAGTAACTGCAACACTCGAGGGGCCCGGGGCTGTCCTGGCCCGGCCCTGTGTCTGCTCCAGGCAGCTGGCATGGCCAGGCTCCTCATGCCCTCATGCTGTGCCCCACAGGACAGTGTTCCCTGGCTGACAGCAGTGACAGCCACCAAGCCAGACGGATGGGTTCAGGACCCACTGCTTCACACCCGAGCCAGGCAGCGTCCCCACGGTAGGGGTCACTGACAGAGCCCCCCCTTGCTCCCGATACTGGAGCCGGGACCTGAGCCCTCTATTAACTTATGACAGGCTGGACTTGAACCCGTGATCCTCTCGCCTCAGTCTCCCAGAACACAGGAATGGCAGGTATGTGTCACTGCACCCAGCTCACGGAGTGGCCTTTAACACAGTACTATCTGACCTCCTCGGGCTGCCTCCAGCTTCGCTGCAGTGGCCTGAGCTTCCCAGACAGCTCAGCTGTCCGCATGGCATGAGCAGAACTGACGTATGGGCGCTGCCACGGGCCACACCTCCCCAGCACCCGGGGCACCAAGGGATGCTGGCTCTACTTACGGCTCTCTGGTCTGACTTCGGAGCCTCCGGTCTTCCTAAGAGAAGGAAAGAAACCCCTGATTACGTTTTCTTGTCTGGTTCTAACCTTCCCATGCAAGTGCCACATGCAAAGTGGCTGCATGCATGCCTGGGACCATTTTATGGGCTGGCAGGTGTGGGCGAGGGGCAGAGTGAGGGCGGTCTACCTTTCAGACAATTTCTGGAGGTGAGGCAAGAGATTAAAGAAATTCATAGAAAAGAGACCCCAAAACACCGCAGTTTAAGTGTGGCGGTATGTGCTGATAATTCGATACTCGGGAGGCTGAGGCAGAAGGGTGCCAAACTTGAGGGCACCTTGACACCTTAATGAGACCCCGTCTCAAAAAAACAAAACCACCACCCACACACAAAAAAAAAAAAAGCCAGGGATGTTGGTGCATGCCTGTGACCTCAGCCCCAGAGGCTGAGGCAGGAGGATCACCTTGAGCTCAAGGCCAGCCTGCATAGCCTAGAACCTATTTCAAAAAATAAAAACAGCTCAGCAGCATAAGTGCCTGCCTGACAAGCACAAGGTCACAAGTTCAATACCTGGTATCACCAAAAAAAAAAAAAAAAAAAAAAAGTGTGGTGCCACATGCTTATAATCCCAGCACCTGGGAGGCCAAGTTCAAGTCCTGAGCCTGGACTATATAATCAAGAAGACCCTGCACAAAAAGATGAGAACTCGGGCTGTACAGCTCAGTGGCAGAAGCCCCCTGGGTTTAGTCCCCGGTACTACCCCAAAGATAAGGAAATGTACCCTCTGCGTGTACACCTTTAGGGACCTAATAGGGCTGGGGTAACAGGAAGCACATTACAGATTCCTGCTGTAGGCAGCAGCATCGGGGTGACCCTGGGCATGGTTCAACCTCTCAGGGCAGGGGTCCAACTGGCACCCTGGGCTGCTCCTGTGGAGGGTGCTATCACCCACAAGAGGGGTCAGTCACCCGGGGCTGACAGCATGGCCACGCAGCCTCTAACCAGCTCCAGGCAGGCACTGCCGGCCATGGGGGTGTCTAGGGGCCTTCTGTTGGTTCTGTGCTAGGGAATGAACCTAGGGTCTTTGCTCTGAGTTACTTTCTCTACCCTTTTAATTTTTTTTTTAGAAGATGGGGTCCTGGGCCAGGGATTTAGCTCAGCAGCACAAGTGCCTGCCTGGCAAGTACGAGGTCATGAGTTTGATCCCTGGTCCCACCTCCCCCCCAAAAAAGGGGTTTTGCTAAGTCACAAAGCTGCCAAGCCTGGGTGAAACTCTCAGCCTCCCGGCGGGCTGGTCTACAGACATGCGGCATCATGCCTGGCTTGGAAGAAGCTTCCTAACAGCTTCATAAACAACAAAACCAAAAGACCCGCATGTGTATAGCAGAGGAACTGAAGCTCCCCGATTTCGGGCAGCTGCAGAGCCGGGTGGCAGCCTGGGCATCGTGCACAGCTGCAAAGCGAGCTGAGGTCAGGGCACTCGCACCTTCTGCGAAAGAGTCTATGTTCCTACAATTCCCCAAATCCCTGCCCTGGCTCCTGCAGCTGCGGGGACTCAGATTAGAAAGACTCGGGGACCCAGTGGAGGGGGTGCTTTACTCTTCCATCTCTCCGGTCCTCCTGGTTGGCGTGGGTTTGGGTTCCTGGGGATTCGCTTTCCGGTTCCACCACAGGAAGTCCAGCAACTCTGCCAAGCAAACCAAACACCTCTCCTGAGAGCGGCGCAGGGTCATTCCTGGAGGCAGCTTCCCAAGACCCGCCTTCCTGTCCCAATGCAGGCGCTGGCTCGGCCGCCTTGAGAGACCCATGCTCAATCAGCCCCGGGAACCGAGTGTCATGTCTGAACTCAGGCCTGGTGAGCACTGGCTGCGACTCTCGACTCTCTGAGCAACAAAGGGGGAGGTGACTGGAATCCAAACCTTCGTGATCTGACCCCAGAATTCCCTGTCCTTACACGGGGGAACGAACTCTCAAGCTCTTCTATTTAAACTTTCCAAACAAGGGGTTTCTGTCTGAGGTACACACACACACGACACATGAGAAGGTGCAGTAACCGTGCTTACAGCTCTTTGGACGTAACACGTCGTCTCTTCTCATCCTGTGTGAAGAGAAGGAAAAAAAAAAAAAAAAAAGATTGGTCTCTGGCCGGGCGTGGTAGCTCACGCCTGTCATCCCAGCACTAGGGAGGCTGAGGCAGGAAGATCATTGCAAATTCGAGACCAGCCTGGGCTACAAAGTGAGTTCAAGGCCAGCCTGAACTGCATAGCGAGACCCTATCTCAAAATGAAAAAAGAAGGAGGATGGGGATTTAGCTCAGTGGCTTAACTGCCTGCCTGGCAAGTGTGAGGTCACGAGTTAGATCCCCAGTACCAACAACAACAACAACAACAACATTGGTCTCAAAGGAAGATCCCCAAAAGCATGAGTAAAAATTTAAGTAAATACATGTAATTGTGGTTAAAAAATGGAGCAGCATAAAATGCTCGCCTAGTACCCACGAGTCCCTGGGTTCAACCCTCAGCACTGTTTAAAGTAAGAGTGGCTGGATGTGCTGGCGCACACCTGTAATCCCAGCACTCGGGAGGCTGAGGCAGGAGGATTGCAGTGAGTCTGAGGCCAGCCTGGGCTACATAGGGGTGGCCTGAACTACAAAGCAAGACTATCTCAAAAAAACCAAAAAAATAAGCACATGCTTGGCAAACACAAGGTCCTATATTCAATCCCCAGTATCAAAAATAAAAAATTTTAAAAAATTAAACCTGAGACAGGCATCTGGGTTTGCGGGAGAAAATCCAGGCAGGACAAGTCACTCTGGTTTTGATACCCTACATTTCCCAAAGCAAAGAAGAGGCCGGACGGCACATGGCCACTTCATGGACACTGCAGAGGGTCAGGCCTGCAGCTCTCTAGTATTGGGCAAAATCCAAGTGGTAGTTTGGGATTCACACTGGGTAGTGATGATGGCCACAGACCTCGTTTTCTGAGGGACACCGTGACATACCAGGTCCCCAAGGCCATAAGGTTTCCAGCTCCAGACACCTGTCTATTTCACTTGAAAGGGATGGAAGTATTGAGGGGATGGACCCCAGTGCAGAACGTGTGCTTAGTATCTCCAAGGCCCTGGGTTCCACCCCCAGCACCAAAACCAGAAGTAAAAGGGAGGAAAGTGTCCGGTGGAAACCAATCCCTATCGTGTCTTGGGTAAAGGTTACAGACGCATGCTGGAGGCGCTGGGGTGCAGCTCACGGGTAAGGTGCTCGCCCCGCGTGAGCGAGGCCCCGGGCCACCACCCTGAGCATAGCAGAACCACAGGTGTGTGATTCCCTACGAAACCACCTACAGCCAAGCCGAGCCCCTTGGTGCAGGCCTGCCATCCCAGCACTCAGAAGGCTGAGGCAGGAGGATCACAAACCCAAGCCCAGCCCAGGCAAGTTCGAGACACTGTCTCAAAATAAAATCAAGGGGTTAGGGATGTAGCTCCATGCAAAGACCCCCAAAATAAACTGTGCAGAAGGTATATACATGCACACAAATGCTAATGCCACCTAAAGAAAGCCTTGTCCAGTCCAGTCCAAAGGACGTTGCCATGGGGAAAGCTGGGTGAGGGGTGCATGGAGCCCCTCTGGACTTCATCACATGAAATCTGTATAACAGACACGTGCTGGGGACACAGCTCAGCAGCACAAGTGCCCGCCTGGCAAGCACAAGGTTCTGAGTTCAATTCCTGGTACCAATTACATATATATATATATAGATATAAATTATATATATATATATATATATATAAAAACTTTATATAACTCATTCCAGGACTGCCAGTACCCAAAGTACTGCACTTGCCTAGCAGGTGCAAGGTCCTCAGTTCAATCGCCAGCACTAAGAAACACAGATCCTGCCTCTAGATGTGGATGGCACATGAGCTGCGACATCTGCTCTTCCTCGTGCCTCTGGGCTGCACTGCACTTTTTTTTTTTTGACTTGGCATGGGAGGTTAAACCCCGGGCCTTCACGCCAAGCTCCAGCTCCAGCCCCTTATTTTATATTTTATTTTATTTATTTGTTGGTACCGGGGATCGAACTCATGACCTCACGCTTGCCAGGCAGGCGCTTATGCTGCTGAGCTAAATCCCCAGCGTTATTTTTTTTTTAGAGACAGGGTCTGGCTCTGCAGTTCAGGCTGGCCTTCAGTTCACTTTGTAGCCCAGGCTGGTCTCAAACTTGCAAGTATCCTTTTGCCTCGGCCTCCTGAGTGCTGGGGTTATATGCATGCACCACCATGGTCAGTTTTATTTTGTATTTTTTATTTTGCTTTTTGGCAGGTAGCAGTGATCAAACTCACAACCTTGCACTTGCCAGCCAGGCACTTATGCCCCTGAGCTAAATCCCCGGCCTTTTATTTGGTATTTTGACACAAGGACTCGATACATAGTCCAGGCTAGGTTCAA
>PVLA01007361.1:38433-106783 GCA_004027455.1 Hydrochoerus hydrochaeris | reverse complement strand
GAGAGGCGATGGAGGGCGAGGCTAAGAGGAGGCGCCTCGACGAGGAGAGTGAATCGAGGGGAGGGGAGCGGGGCGAGGGCCCGGGGGTCCGCTGAATGTGAACTTACCAGGGCTGGCAAAACGTGAGGGAAGACCGTGGGGGGCGGGAGTTGGCCTTCGCGGAGGGCGTGGCCTCTCGTCGTTAACCCCGCCCTTTTAAGCCCCCGCAAGTCCACCAGCAGGGCGCAGCCTGTGCGAGCTAGCGCGTTTCCTTGGAGACAGTTTCCCCGGAGGCTTTCCTTCGATGAGGCGGGAGCCATAGTTGCCGTGATGACTGGCGGTGGACGGCATCCACACCGAGTGTCCCGTCCTCTGACAAAAGCTGCCTGGGATAAACATCCCAGTTATGAAACTAAGGAGACAGAGCCTGCGGCCAGAAGGCAACATTTGAGGGACTAGGCTGAAGGAAACTGAGGGGCGAGACCCGAGTTCTGTTGTGGGGTACAATCTGGAGAGGGACTGGCCAGAGGGTCTGAATGTGGTGAATGACTGGAATCTCCATGGTAGTACACGTCTGTACTCCCAGCACTCTGGGAGGCCGAGGCAGGAGGATTGCAAATTCAAGCCCATCCTGAGCAACTGAGCAATTTAGTGAGACCCTATTAAAAAAAAAAAAAACGAAGGCTGGGACTGTAGCTTAGCACTGTCCCCAAGGCCTGGGCCATCTCCACGTGAACCCTTACTGGTGACAGCTGCGCAGGACGCATGGGCCTCTGGGCTCCGCACCTCACCCTGGAAGCCTGGGTCCCTGAGACAAGGCAGGATGAGGTGGGATTCTGGCCAGGTTTCCTGCCAGGCTCTAAACTCCTTTCTCCACGCTTTCCCCCTCGCCCCGGTGGGCCAGCTGCTCAGGTGCCCCGGCTTCCCGCAGTGGTGGTGTGTCCCATTCAAGGGATGTCCAGGACTGCTGGGACCTGCCTTGCAGAGCAAAAGGGCGTGCTGCCCCCTGCTGGTTCCGCAGGCAAAGGCGGCGGCCGCAGCAGACGCCCCCATCAGGCCACCCCCGTCCTACTCGGGTATCCAAGGGGGAAGTGGCAGTAGGGGAAGTCTATGGAGTCCCTAGGAACCATGTCAAGGAATGGGGAGCCCTTGTCTCAGCAGTGTGCACCCTGTTATTTGCACTTGAGGTTCCTTTAGCTGAACAAAGGTGGTTCCCAGATGAACTGTCCCACGGGACTGGGTAGCAAAGGACCACAGCTGCGCACATCCTGCTCCCCATTCTATTGGCTCCGTGGGACAGTACAGTGCCGGTGTCAGCTCTCCAAGCCTTGGTAAGGGTGGAGCATTCCAGAGCTGGGGTCACCTCCTGACCCCAGATTTCAGTGCTCACCTCAGCCGGTGAGTCTGACTCCCCTTCCTGTGGGATTCCCTATACCAGTGGTGGCAAATCTGTGGCACACGTTTTTCTTCTAAGACAAAATGTTTACGTATGAATTGTTTTTTCTAGACTAAAACCTCAGTAGTCAGGTTTAATTATAGTGTCAGACTTTGCAATAAATAAAGGGGTTTGGGGTTGCAGTTTGGGCACTTGGCTCTAAAAGGCTCAGCCTGTACCTTCCCTTAAGGAGGTGCTGAGAAATGGCGCAGAACTTACAGAGATGGGTCCTGCACTGGGAGACTCAGGAACCAGCCAGGCTCTAGGCCCTCATGACATTGTTATCCCTGTTAAGTATCTTTTTTTAAAATTGTTTTTGAAATGGGGCCTTGCTGCATAGATCAGGCTGGTCTTGAACTCTTAGCAATACTCCTGCCTCAGCCTCAAATGCTGGGATTACAGGTGTGTGCCACGGTGCTTGGCATCCCTCTCCGGCGTCTTGTGTAGAATATCTCGGTCCTTGGGAGGTAAACTTGGGACTATTTCACCTGAAAAAAGTTTCCCTGGAAGAAGACAGTCCAGCCACAAATGGAAGGGTGGGATGCAGACTCATCCTGGCCCACAAGGTGCGAGGGTTAGAAACAGAAGTTACAGAAGCAGCTTCCTCAGCCTAGGAATTTTCCACCCACAGAGCTGTTGTAAAGGCACAGCAAGGCCCTTAAAGGACAAGAGTCCCTGGCTCCAGTCCTGGCCCCGGCCCCTGCCCCTGTGTTTGTTAAATGGTTAAAGGGTGTGAGGAAATTTGGTGGCCGAGCTGCATGAGACGCAGGGAGTAGGCACCTCATCCCCAGGGGCACACACATGCAATGAGCATGGAAAGTGGGGAGCACTGTGGGGGGCACCGCAGGTTGGCCTCAGAAACCAGCAGAGGAGGGGAGGTGGTGAATGGGATCCTGAAAAGCACTTTTTAAATAACAAAGCTGGAGAGTCATGAGCAAGAGGGTGCACCCGGGCTGAGATGGCACAGGAAGAGCTGTGTAGGGGACAAGGCGGCAGTGCCAGCCCCAGGCGCTGGGCAGTCAAGGGCCAGGGCACAGAGGTGAGCGGGCAGAGCCACCACCTGGAGTTGGTTTCCCAAGGCCTGGTCCTCCGAGGGCCCCCGCTGTCCTCACTAACAGTCCCTTGGTCCCAGAGCCCTCTCGGGGTCATGTCATTAGACAGACTGTAGAAAAAATACCTTTTTATTAATTATTAGGAAGAATGCATTCACTTAATGCAGGGTGTGTGGTGAGGGAGCACGTGCATGGGGAGCAGTGGCAGGGACGTGGCCCCCACTGTCACACATGATCAATGTCAGCAGTGACACACAGATCACAAACCGCGGCCCTTCGAGGCCCCTCTGTCCTCCCTCCAGACGTCCCGGCATGGACCCTAGAGGCGCCAGGGCATCTGGAAGTGCTGCGCTGGGAGTGGGGTGCAGTGTGTGGCCTCGAAGTTGTGCAGATGCTTCCGTGCCTGAGGAGAGAGTGGAGCTGGCGGGTCATGCTCGGTGGGGAGCAGGGGCCCTGGACCCCTGCCTGCCTCCACCCTGGGAGCCGCACATGCAGGGATTCCTGTCCCACCTGGTGTGTCCCCCATGACCCGCTCACCAGAAACAAAGCCAGCTGCTGGCGTCCCTCCGCCTTCATGTCCTCCCCTGTGGAAAAAGGGGACACTGAGTGCGGGTGGTGCACCCCGCTGGCTCCCCGCCCACCCCGGCCAGCCTCTTACCCACGCTCCAGGGGAAGTCGGGTCCATGCTCTGCCTGGTAGGAGCGCAGCACAGACACACACCAGTCCTCCTCCACCTCCCAGCGGCTGTACATGGAGGCTGCGCAGAGACAGAGATGCAGCCGTCAGTGACAGGGAGAGCTGGCCTCACCAGGCCGGGCCGAGCCTCCAGGAGCCCTCACCTTCCTCCAGTTGGGAGGAGGCCTCCAGCCACTGCCGTACCACGCGGAGGCCCTCCTCGGCCATCACTCGGGGGTACCTGCAGGAGCAGAGTGGCAGTAGGTCGGGCTGGATTCCGGCCACCCCAGGCTGGAAGCCCCCACACTCCTCCCTCCCAGACGGCTCTGCACTGTGCTCCCTCACCGGAACTGCAGGAGCTTCAGCAGGAGGTCGTTGCCTCGGTTGGACATGATGTCCTCAGGGACCCTGGGGACAACAAGATTACTCTGCAGTGGCAGTGGCTGGGGGCAGTCGTGGCTGGAGTGGCTTCCCTGACACTGATGGGCTGCAGGGGCCCAAGGGCCCACTCACGTGGTGGTGATGATCTCATCCTTGGTTCTCCGGATCAGCAGCACTGGGCCCTGGTACCTTCAGGACAGAGCAGTGGGGAGAGCTCAGCGGGAGCAGGAGGCAGGTGTCAAGTGGCTGGCCCCCTGCCACCACAGCATCCTTACCCTCAGCTACACAGAGGAGCGCCCACCCCTAGCTCATTTAAGGTCGGGACTGCTCGCTGCATGCCAGGCTCTGAGGGGCTCCCAGGCTACCCAGGTGGCAGCAGTGGCAGAGTCACAGGAGGAACATGGGCAGGGGCCGTGGGCTGGCTTTCCCTGCACAGCTGCATGGGTGCAGAGCCGAGCTGCTGGACCCAGCGAGCCTCACCTACACAGCTGCTCTGCATTGTTCAGATTCAGATGCTGCCTCACTGTCCTGGTCACCAGGGCCCCTAGAAGGGCACAGAGACAAAGGCGTAGATAACAAGCATGGCACCCTGCTCCCATCCCCAGGGAGACCCCTGCCCTGCCCTGGGCTGCACTCACTCCAGCTGTCGGGCATGACCTTCAAGGCCAAGGGTACCAGGTCATCGAAGGAGGCATCCAGGACCACAGCGCTGATGTCCGGGTAGCACATAGCTGCCCACGTGGCTGGTACCAGGACGAGAGGACGAGGACTGAGGGGCCCCGGCCACCCCATCATCCCTGAATCTCCTCAGCCCTGCTTCTCAACCAGGCTAGAGACAGCGGGAGTGCAGGGAAGACTGAGGCAGAGACATCCCTTTCCCATCCCCCCACCCAAGCACGGCTCTACTTCTTCTGCTGACCAGGCTGCAAGGACAGAGCTCCCTCTACGCCCCCTGCCCCTCTCCCAATCTCTGCCTGCCTTCTGACCCCCAGGGTGGTCCCCACCTCTCCTGGGGAGGGGCACAAGTGTCTGCAGCGGGGTGTGGGGGGCAGGGCGGTACCCGTAAAGCCGCCAATGGACCAGGCGTAGATGACAATGTCCTGAGGCTGGAAGCCTAGGCGGTGGATGGCGAACTGGACCACCACGTCCATGGCGTTGGCCTCGTTCTGTGGGAAGGGCACCCCCTGCAGGAGGAAGGGTGAAGCCGGCTCACTTGCCACCACGGCCTCCTACATTCCCAGCTACCACCTGCAGCACGTGAACAGGCCACGGTGTTGAGCCCCAGCCTCTCCCCAGCCACACCTATTCCTTCACATCCCTCAGCACCCAGGCCCTGGACCGGGAGACCCCGCGGAAATAGCCACCCCATCTCCTCCGTCCAGTGGCTGACCAGGGGGAGACAGAGAAGGAAAAGGGACGCCAGACAGGGCCTCACCGTGCTTCCTGCGAAGCCTGGATGGTTCCAGCCCAAGACCGAGTAGCCAGCTGTCACACAGGAGAAAAAGGGACTGAGACCCAGTGACCCGAGTCTCCCTCTGTCCCTGGGGAAAGGATGGCAGAAAGGCCCTCCAGCACAGGTTTCCCAGATCAGGGAGACACAGAGAGAGGCGTGTGACTGTGCAGGGTCGGGCAGGACAGGACACACGCATGGTGAGTCAAGGCAGGGGAGGGGCGGCGGGGTGGACTTTCCCCAGAGGGCAGAAACCCAGGCCTCGCCCAGACAGAGAGGAGGTCAGGTCCCTGGGTCACCCCAACGTGGAGGTGGGAGTATTCTGTCCCAGGGCTGGGCCACGGGCCTACCTTCCAGGGGCGTGGAGATGCAGCCCACCTCGTAGAAGCCTGCATTCCCCTCACAGCAGATCACCTGTGGAGGAGGCAGGAGGAAGGGCTGGGGGGCAGTCACCAGGTGGGCAGGGGGTGGGGGGGCAGCCCGAGAAGAGCGGAGCAGGGCAGAAGAAAGGGCAGATCTGTCCCCTCTGAGGGACAGCAACATCCCACAGGGTCCTCGGATGAGAGGGAAGGCCTGCAAGCACTGGCACACTGGGTGCCCTTGGAGGAGGATGCCCAAGGCGAGCTGCTGTAGTGCCCGGCGCGGTGTCCAGGTAGAGACTCACAGGGGCCATGGAGCTTCCAATTTTGGTGCTGGGGCTGCATATAGGGCCTTGTGCAGGATGGGCTGTGCTCTGGCCCGTGCTTGTACTTTGACAGCTTTGAGTCTGTAGTGTGTTTCTGTAGTGCACTGTGCCAACTGCTCCCCTCCCTTGCTGGGCTCTAATCTATGGTCAAACTCCAGTTCCCTGCTGCCCCTGTGAAAACTGGCCTGGCAGAGCTGGCCCTGGAACCCAGGCCTAGATTGCTGGCCCTGTGCATGTTCCAGGGCCACTTCACGGAGGGGAGACTCCCTCTGTGCCTCAGTTCTGTCTTCCGTACGATGAGCTGGCAGGCCAGTCAGACCTGGCTCATAGATTTTGAGTATGCATCTCGGTCATGGTACCTGCTGTCTGAGCGGGGGCTGTTAGGGTTATTAGGTTTTGGTTCCTGAATGTCAGCTCCTGCTTCGTCTATTTCCCTGTCTCAGTTTTCCTACAGAAACAGTTTTCAGGGTGGAGCTGGGGGTGGGATTACTCCCTGCTGCGGTGCCCCTGAGGAACTCCTGGAGGACTGGGGTCCCAGAACCCTACAAGCCTTCCCATACTCTGTCTGTGGGCCCCCTGGACCCTCTCACCAGCTTCTGTCCCTGGGGCTCGGCTGTCCCCCGCCGGTCCACAAACATCGTGTCGATCTCGTTGCCATCACAGGCCAGCAGCTTCGCCCGGCGACCATTACACTGTGTGGGGAGATGGAGAGCAGCCGGGCTGTGAAGGGTCAGAGGCCAAGTCTGTCCTGGGGACAGCCAGCCAGTGGGGAGGGCGCAGGGTGGCGCTCACCTCCTCCACCAGCCGGGCCTGGCCCTGCAGCAGCACCGGCATGAGGGCCTTCTGGAGTAGGTACACGGAGCCGGGGTACAGCATCCGGCGCCCCAGTGTGTGCGCCACCAGGTAGCTGTGGGGAACACAGGGCAGTGAGCACAGCCGCAGTGCAGCCCAGGGCCCATCCGCACCCTAGGCCGACAGTTCCGGGGCCTGCATTGCCCCTGTCTGTCTAGCTCCCCTGCCCTCTTCTAAGGCTCAGTGGAATAATCCATGTACCGGCTAATGCAGATATAAATTTTATGTTGTGGCCCCAGACACACATAGATAGATGTCCCTCAACTTATGATGGGGTTACATCCCAATACAACCACTGAAAGCTGAAAATACGGAAAGCTCAAACTGCATATAATGGGCCAGGGACATAGCTCAGTGGTACAAGTGCCTGCCTGGCGAGCACAACATCCCGAGTTCAAGTCCCAGTACCAAAAAAAAGAAAATGCAGTTACCGCACCTAACACAACATGTGTCATAGCTCAGCCACCCAGAACACTGGAGTACTGGTTAGCCCTGTGACCACTTGGCTGCACAGTAGCTGTGGCTCCCTTCTGCTGCCCGACCTCTCTCAAGAGCATTGTGCTTTATGTCCTCAGGGGACCAAGACCCCAAACCGAAGCCTGATGTAGTGGCACACAACTGTGATCCCAGTACTTAGGGAGACTGAGGCAGGAGGGTCACAAAAAGCTGGAGTCTCACTTGAGCAACTTAGCAAGACTTGGTCTCAAAATTAAAAAAACAAAAACCCAGAACTTAAAAAATAAGAAATGGACCAGGGACACGGCTCAGTGATAGATCACCCTTCGATTGCTCTCCAGTCTTGGCCCTAAAAAAAATCCAAAATATGAAGTGTGGCTGGCATGGTATAGGCCTCTAGTCCTAGCTAGGCTGAGGCAGGAGGATCACTTAAGCCCAGGGTTCAGGGCCAGCCTAGGCAACACAGCTACACCTCATCTCAAAAGAAGAAACACCGGGCTGGGGATTTAGCTCAGCAGCATAAGCACCTGCCTGGCAGACGCTAGATCATGAGTTTGACCCTTGGTACCCCCCCCCAAAAAAAAAGAACTCAAAACCAAGCACTGTGTTGACACCTGGTCACCAATGTGATGGTATTTGAGAACATGGGGTCTCTGGGAGGCAGTGAGCTTTAATATCCTTCCAACAGAGGCTCCATAGGTGTGGTGGCCCATGCCTGTAACCCCAGCACTTGGGAGGCTGAGGCAGGAGGACTGCTGCAAGTTAGTGAGTTCAAGAGCAGCCCAAACTACAGAGCAAGACCCTCCTGTCTCAATAAATAAATAAACAGTAAAATTAAATAAGCTCCAGAGAGCTGTGAGGATACAGCAAGAAGATGCCTCCTAGGACCCAGGAAACAGGACCTCAGCAGACACCACATATGCCGGTGCCTTGCTCACGGAATCTGTGGTCTCCAGAACTGGGAAATACAATTTCTGCTGTTTGTAAAGTAAAAAAAAAACAAAAAAAACTCCCCAGCAAAACCAAATAAACAGAACCCCATCTAGGTGTGGCAGCACAGCCTATAATCCCAGGACTAGGGAGGCTGAGGCAGGGAGATCATGAATTTGACACCAGCCACAGCTACATAAGGAGTGCAAGGCCAGCTGGGACTACATAATGAGACCCTGTGTCAAAACGACCAAACAAAACCCACAAAATGCAAAGCATGCTAAGCTGTGGTCCGCACATATGATTCTGAGATTCTCACAATAAATAAAAGCAAAGTTATCACCAAACATGATTCTGTTTACACAAAAACAAAACTTTCTAAAAGCCCTCAAGCAGGACGGGGGGGTAGCTCAGCGGCAGAGCACCTGCCAAGAGTGCATGAGACCTTGGATTCAACCCTCAGCAATGCCCACAAAGTCTCCAAATAACGTTTTTTTAAAATAATCCTTTTAATATACAAATAATTGCAAGATACCCTAATGGGTCAAGATCCACAGTTTGAAACACACTAGATGGCAAGCGCTATGTGCACTGCGCAGCTCTGCCGCAGCGGACGCCCCAGGGCGGGGCACAGGGCAGGGCTTAGGAGCCACCTGCGCTCTCACCTCCCAGTGAACTGCAGGTGCCAACCTGTGACACCATTCGCCACTGCCATCAACCCTGGAGGAGGACCCATCCCCTGCCTGGTGCCCCTGCCGAACCCCCCAATCTGGCTTTCCTCTCAGACTGAAAAGCACTGTCCACACCACCTGGCCAGCCCGGCCCTGCCCTGCTATCCCGGAGGCTGCTGCCCACATCACAGCTGCAGACACTCCGGGTCTGCTCCACTCAGGATGAGAGGTCGCTGTCCCTGCTTCTGACACCCGCACCTGGGACTCAGGCTCACCTGACTCCGCCATGCCCTCAGGCACTCGGGGCAACCAGGAACCCTCCAGAAATGCCCCCAGGAGGCTGGCTGCTGGCAGAGGCCAGGGAAGCAGGGAGCAGTGGGTCGGGGGTCAGAGCTGCGGCTGGGCTCCCTAGTCCATTCCTCAGCCCGTGCGGCGCCCCCATTCGGGCAGCCCTGCCTTAGCATCCAGGCTCCTCATTCACTGCCTGTGTGGTGAGACCAGAGCTTCCAAACCTCCTCCTCACACATCCATGTGGATAAAGTGACACACAGAAGCCCAGGGCTCAGCCTCGAGTAATGGCTGAATCACCTTGGAGCCTCTGGTCCAGGGCCCTCGCCGTCGTCCCCTGAACCCGCCATTGCCATTTCCCACCTGGTGATCTGGCAGGGCAGCTTCTTTACTCGGTTGAGGAAGGTGTCCGCTGTTCCCCGGTGCAGGGGCTCAGCGCGAAGCAGGGCCACACCGCGGCGGGAGGGGCCACCCCGGGATTCCTTCCTGAGGATGGCATGAGCAGGAAGGGAGGTCAGGAGGATGGGACAGGCCAGGCGGCTGGGGGAGGAGGGGACAGGACAGCAAGGACCATGCAGGCAGCCCCCGGGAAGGGCCCGGGCCTCACCGGCTGCTGGGCTCCTCCCAGTGGAAGTCCACAGGCCAGCTCCTGAAGTCGAAATTGTAGTTGGCCAGCTGCCTCTGTGGGCAGGACAAGGAAGAGAGATCTGAGGGAGGTCCAGGGCCCCCATATGTGCCAGGGTTCTTGGCTGAGTGATCTGAGGTGACCACAGCCATCAGCCCCAGCCCCTCTCCCACAGGAAACTGGAAGATGGAGCCACAAAGGGGGGCTGCCAGGCTGGGAGGCAGGGCCCAGCTGCTCATGCTCCTGGCCGACCCGATACTTTCCTGGTTCCCAGAGCAAACTGAACTCCCACAGCTGCAGGACAGAAGGGCGATTGAAGCCACAGGGCATCCTGCACTGGGGGCTCCTGCTGAGGGAAGCCCTGATGGCCCCATCCTCGCGACCCCTCCTGCCCTCGGTGCCGCCTGGCCAGCCTCATCTGCACTTCTGGTCACCGTGGCTCTGTCCACGCGTGTCTCACGGTGCGGCCCAGCCTCATGCCCTGCCACTTCCTCCCCCAGCCCCAGAGCTCCCAGCTCTCCATTTGGAGGGTTGCTTTGTTTCTTTCTTTCTGTCACAGAAATTTTTTAACATTTTCAAAAATAACTTGACTGAAAAAGAGCAAGAGGAAAACTATACAAATATGGAAATGACAAATCCAAATGAAAGACAAAAAGCCAGTTTCAGCCAGGCTTCGCTTGGACCTGCTCTTGCATCTAGACCCGGCCACTTCCTGGCTCCAGGATGCTGCGTGGGTCACTTGACCTATTTTCGCCTGTTTCCTCAGATGCACAAGTGGGAGTAATTATGCCACCTCATATGCTGGCCGTGAAGGTTACAAAGGGTATGTGTGACACGCACACCTCTGACAGCAGCACAGCGCTGGCAGTATTAAATGACACGGCTCTGTAATGGTGGTGTGGAGCAACACTTAATGTGAGGATGGTGGCCACAGCTGTTGGAAGCCAGAAACCCCTCATGAGAGGAGGAAGTTTTCTGGGGCGCTGCAGCCATTTCTCAATGATAATCACGCTCCAGCACCACTTGCAGGGCTGGCCCCACTTCAAGGACAGCGTGCCCTGGCTTTGCGTGGTACCACGCTGTGTGCCCAGTCATAAGAGTGGGCATACCTAACCATCTCGTCCCAGCCCCAAACAAAGCTAACAACATGTTTGATGCACACAGCCAAAAGAAGACTCATCTAACAGACACCATGGATATTTCCATGTTCAGATGATGCCTGCAGATGGAAGTGAGGGCTGAGCTAGCAGAATATTCCACTGGAAGTGGCAAGGAAGGCAGGCCTTCGACGGAGGGGTGAAGGGGGAGAGCAATGGGCAGCTAGAGACCTGGAGTGGCAGGTGGCGAAGCTGCGTTTCCTCCTGCAGAGGCCAGGGCCCAGCGCTCAGGGCAGCTGAGGAAGCTGCTGCCCACACGGTCTGGCGCCTTTCCTGGAACTCCTCACCTTGTTTTCTGCAGACTGGTTCCGATGTGTGGCTTCCAAGATGCTGATGAACTGCCGGTACTGGGGGTTGGTCCAGCGGCCGATGCCTGGCAGACAGAAGATAGGAAGCAGCATTAGAGAACCTGGGAAGCAGGATGCTTCCAGAAAAGAGCGAGATGGGCAAGAATGCCGTGGAGGGAGAAACAGGAGAAAAGCGACTGGGGCCTGTGCTATGGAAACTGATTTTCCTCCTCCCTCTGCACCTGATGACGGGTTGCAAGATTCTTCTCCTTAGTTTCTTTAATCTGTTTCTTGCTTGACTAGCAGGCTCTCACCTCACAGATCACTCACCCTGCTGGTATTAACACGCGATCACGCCACCCACTGTTAACTCGGAGCTCCTTGCTCTCCCCACTAGGCTTCTGCGGTGCTTTTTTCTGGATGTTCTAACCCTGCCATCTGGCTTCGCAGCCTCCTGCCCTCATCCACTTGTTTTGCCACTGCAGCCAAACACCCTCCATCCTCCTCCCCTTCAATTACTCAAATCGGCGGGGTTCCTGCCCCTCAAAGGTCTGTCTTCCTCTGCTTCCTGGTCCCATTATTGTTTCTTTGTTAGTCTGTTTGTGTATTTGTTGAGACAAGGTCTTGCCATGTAGTCCAGGCTGGCCTCAAACTCCCAGCAATCCTCCTGCCTCAGCCTTCCAAGTGCTGGGATGACAGGTTTGCACCACCATGCCTGGCCCTGTACCCATTCTTACCTCTGTCCAATTCCTAAACTGTTCCTCTCCTGCCTTTCTCCTGCCCTCTCTGAAAAGCAGAGATTCTCAGCGCTGCCCACTCTCCTTCCCTGCAGAGGAGCCTCCAACCCTAACCTCTCTCCTTCCTGACCCGGCAGGCATGTGCCAGGCCCGTCCTACCCAAGAGAGACAGGAAACAAGGGCATGGCCCTGCCTCAGGGAGCTGGCCTTCTGGCAGGGGTAAGGAGGAACTGAGGAAAGAAAGAAAACAAGGAAACATCAGACAGAAGTGCTTGCAGCAAAGACAATGAAGCCAGGACAAACCAGAACTCTCGGACCATCAAGGGCAACACTCCCAAACAGCATGGTAACAAGCCAGTAAAGCATGCTGCAGGACACCCTGTGCCGACCAGTGCCACGTCTGCCGAAAATGTAAAATGCACATGTAACACTACTCACCATATTTCCTACATTCTATGAAGTTCTGTTTTTTTGTTTTATGCGTGTGCGTGCGTGTGTGTGCGTGCGTGTGTGTGCGTGTGGCACCATGGACTGAACCCAAGGGCTTCACACTGGGCTACTTCTGCAGCCCTTTTTCTTTTTTCTTTTGAGATAGTCTCGTTAAATTGCCAAGGCTGGGCTTGCACTCACTGTAATCCTCCTGTCTCAGCCTCCCAAATCCTGGGATTACAGCCTGGCAAGAAATACGGACCTGACTTCTCCACACGACAACAGTTAATTCTGGTGAAAGAACAAGGGGATGGGGGGGCTCCAATGGTGTTGCCAACTCAATGCTTTAGTAATTCTATGGACAAATGTTACCTGAAGTAGTACCACAGGGGTTTAGCTCAGTGGCACAAGTGCCTGCCTGAAAATATGAGTAGTTCAGTTCTTTTTTATTGTCTTTTTCTTTTCTTTCTTTCTTCCTTTTTTTTTGTACTGGGGATCGAACTCATGACCTCATGCTTGCCCAGCAGGCTTCTGTGACCCTGAGCTAAATCCCCAGCCTTTGTTTGCTTTTTGAGACAAGGTCTCGCTCTGTAATTCAGGCTCATCTTAAACTCATTCTGTAGCCCAATGTGACCTCAGACTCAAGGTAATCTCCTGCCTCAGCCTCCCCAGTGCAGGGATTATAGACACACACCACCATGCCTGACCTAAGCTCTTTTTTTAAAATGGTGAGACAGAACATATGAATATAAAGCACACATTATACTTTTTTTAAAAATGCAAAGCAAGCCAGAAGTGATGGTGCACACCTGTAACCCCAGTACTCTAGGAGGCTAAGGCAGGAAGATCACAAATTCCAGCCTAACTTGGCTACTCAGTGACTTGACAAGACTGTTTCAAAAGCAATAAAAAGGGCTGGGGACTAGTTCAGTGCAAAGGCCCTGAGCTCAATCTCCATACCACAGAGGGGAAAGAAAGTAAAGTAAACACTCGTGTGACCGTGAGCCAGGTCAAGAAAGAGAACAACGTCAACTCCCACCACAGGTCTTCCCGAGCTGCATTCGTCCACCCATGCACGTGGTCACTCGCCTGGCTTTCCTGATCACCATGCCGTGGTTCTCTTTCAGGTCTTAGCCTACGTCCCTTCTGAACTGGATGGAAGGGAAATCGCACTGCACACCTCATTTGTGGTCAGCTTCCTCCACCCAACATTACCTTTCTGGGACTCATTTGCATTAAGGGTAGTTTCAGTTTCCTTATTAGCATTACTGCGCAATGTTCTGTTTGTAGCTATTAAAAATTTTTTCTAAACTGGGGATTTAGCTCAGCGGCATAAGTGCTTGCCCTGCAAGCTCGAGGTCATGAGTTCGATCCCCGGCACAAAAACAAAACAAAACAAAACAAAAAACCTTTCCGGTCTAGGATTACTGCAATGTGGTATGCAATATTCTTCTACATATATATCATTTATTCATGCACAGAAATTTCTGTTGTGTGTGTATACAGAAGGGAATGGGTGTGTGCATATATGTGTGTGTGTATAGTGCAGGGTATATTCATCTTTCCTAGAAAACAGCAAACTCCCAATTCCTCACAGTGAATGTAATATTATATACTAATAAAAAGAAAAGAAAATTTAAAAAAGCAAATAGCAAACTTTTCTGTTAACTATTTTTTCACATTTATGTCCTAAGCCCCTTAAGGATCCATCATGCCTTAGACCATTCTCAATTATTCTCCCTCAAGGCCCAGCCTCAAACTATATTTGCAGAAAGTACTGGACATCTACCCAGGGATGGGTGGATCCAAACTGGCTTCTCTTCACCTACCTCGGAGGCAAGCAACACCTGCCAGAAGCAACAGCAATGTCCCTGCGTAGTGAGAAAACGGCACCACTTTGGACAAACTCAAGTAACCTGGGGGGAGAAAGGGGTGGTGTGAGATGCCCTCTGCAGCCCCGTCCACTCTTCTGCCCACTTCAGCCCCAGCCTCCACCCTATGGCTGCTCCTCAGCAAAGCGATATCCTCAGTGGGAAAAGGAAGCCAAGTCGTCCTCACGGGCCTCCTCTTCAGGGGTCCAGCTCATCTGCCAACAACCTGCCCACTCCCTGCCCCACCTCCTTCCAAACCACACTGACCTTTCCTGTACAAGTAGAAGAAGGCGAAGGGAGAGGAGTAATAAGAGATGGACCAGAAGACTGAAGCCTGCAGCAGAGACACAGGGATAGGCAATCAATACACACACACACACACACACACACACACACACACATACACGTACGTGCACAAACACATACACATGCACACACACAGGTCCAGGTCTGCCCCTGCAGGCCAAGGCTTTGCACAGGGTGAATGACCCAAGGAATAGCAAATCTATGCTGTGCGTGCCACCGTGCACACAGTGGGCACTCAGTATTCGTTGAAATGTGTTGTGTCAGCATAATGGAGGCCAGAAGAACTGGGTGCAGGTTCTGCTGTATTCCTCCAATCGCCCCCAGACATAATTTCATCACATTCCAAGGCCAGCTTTTCTGTCCACTCAAGTTCATCAAGCCTCTTCAACTGACCCTGCTCAGGACAGCCCCTGCCCTGGTCCCTAAGAGATGTGCAAACGTCACCATAGGAACCCTGCCAGAGAGAGCAGCTGTCTGCAGCCAAAGAGGTTAGTTGCCAGGGAGGACAGGTCACTGGAGACTGTAAGCCCGAGCACCTGCAGATGGCCCCCAGGGTAAACATGTTTTCCTCGGGGCTCAGGCTACCCCAGAGAAAGCCACGCTACATAGCAATGGGGAGCACCAAGGGTGCACACTTGGGAGTGTGTCAGTGTGTACTGTGTCAGATAAGTCTGTGCAGAGCCCTGAGCATCCCCACCCCCAGGGACTCCGTCTTGTCCCTGGTTCAAAAGGGCAGCTGGGGCTGAAAAGATGCAGAGTCGCAGATGTCAGGGCAGACATACCAATGCCAGGATGCTGTCTGCATGTTTCTCCAGGGCACGGGGCTGATAATATGTATCCTGCAAAAAATAGATGCCCCTGTTAAGGACCCTACCGATGACAGGCCCCTCCCTTCCCCTTTGGGAAATTCTGATACGGGTCCTCTGGTTGGCCTCCTTGGCTGTCTTTCCACCCCCTGAGCCTGATTTCCCACCCCTGACCAGGAAAGCAAACACAAGGCGCTGGTCTCAAAAGCAAAAATGAAGGGAACTTTTGCTCCTTTTCCAGTGAGCATGTACAGAAGGGCAGCTGGGTGACAGGTGAAACAAGAGCAACCGAACTAAGAGCAGGTTGATTAAGAAAGAAAATGAGGCCAGAGGTGGGTGGCTGGGACATCAGGAAACACATTCGAGATTACCAATACAAAGGGAAGAAATATTCAGGGGAACAGTTTGCCACCAGCAGCAGCGTCCTTCCCTGAGAGCAAGAGCTTTAGGATCTCCCTTCAGGCTGGGTTTGGGGATCAGGGAAAGACGGGCACATGATAGGTAGAAGTCATTTTGAAATTCAAGGCCAGTTACAGGGAAGTTAAGCAGGGCCAGGGAAGGCCCCGAGAGCTACCGAGGAAGAAGACCCAGGACTGCAAGGCCCGCCAGCCTCCCGCGCCGCGCAAGGTCCCCGCGGGGCTTCGGACTCGACTGAGACCGGCGCGAACCACGACAGCAGGGATGGGGGTCGGGAGGAGCAGGCATGGGCTGGCAGTCGGAATGAGAAAGCGGGGATCCAACAGGGCTAAAGAGAGGAGGCGGCTGGCTCAAGGCGTGACTTGAACCCAGGAAGCACAAACGGCGCAGTTTTTGGACAACTAGCTTGACAAGCGGGCGCCCCCGATTTCCAATAATGGGCACTTCTGGCGAGCAAAGGCCGGCAGAGGTCTGGACCGTACCATGTTCTTGACCGAGGGGGGGGGGCTCGACTCACCCAGGAGCTGGAAGGGGGATTACTGACTGAAGTTGGAGTTCCGGGGACGCTGGACGGGGCCCTTTCTGAGTCCCTCTCCCGGTAAATTTTGTAGAGCCGGGGACCTAGGACACAGCTCAGCAGCTTCGCCATGGCCCCGGCTCGGGCCGCTGCTCTCCCAGCAGCAGATCCCCCCGCTGGCCCCGCCTTCGCCCGCCTCTGAGGAGCTGCGTGCCCTTAACGTCCGCACGTACCGGTTCCGCCTCGCGCGGCGTCGAGACATTTTTAGCGCTCCTTGCGAAAGTTTTCGCTCGGTTGGACCTACGGGTACAGCAATGGTCAGAAATTATTTGGAGGCGTTTGACGCGGGAAATTAGACCATTGCTAGGGCTAGCTAAAAAAAATTTCCCTATCCTTTACTTTCGAGCGATAGTAGAAAGATTAGGAGCACTTAACAAGAGCTAGAAAATGCAAGATATCGGGAAGTAAATGTAATAAAAGAAATGCATCGAGGGGCATTGTGGCATACGCGTGTAATCCCAGCACCCGGGAGGCTGAGGCAGGAGAATCGTTGCAAGTTCGAGACCAACCTACAAAGTGAGCTCAAGACAAGCTTGAACTACATAGGGAGACCCAGCCTCAAAAGACAAAACAAAACAAAACAAAACAAACAAAACTCCAGCTTTTTAATGAAGAAAACTTAAAAGATTATTGGAAAAAGTAAATGAAAGCTTGACTAAATGGAGAGTTACACCATGGGAAACAGCATAGGAAAAGAGCATTGCTAAGATGTATAGAATACTTGTTAAAAGAAAATGAATGAGGCCATGCCAGGCAACACCGATATAGAAGAAATGTAACTTTTAACCTGCTAGATTCAGATGTGCCCAGTTTGCGCCCCCACCCCCATTATCAAGGAATCAATTCCAAAGGACAAGGGATGTTAAGAGTAGGAAAGTTTCGTTAAGATCTCCCAAGAGACAGGAGGGGTCCCCAGAGTGAGCTGACATAGAAGCCATTTTCCAAGTATGTTTTATAGAGCAAAATCACGAGGTGAGGACAACATGAGTCAAACTATAATCAACCTATAAGATTACAACTATTGCTGCTTAGCTAATGTTGATCCAGTAAGGATGCGAGTCACACAGCAAAGTACATGATGAGCGTCGTTAACTTTAGCCTATCTGTAATTTCTAATACAGAACAAACACATTTCTGGAAGGGATGGGTCCAGGTATCCTGGTCACACACCTGGATGTCTGATGCCTGTCTGGACCTAATGGACCAAGTGGTGGTAGTTACAGGACAATTCTCAGGCTCCCATTTATCCCTTTGGGTGGCTTTCAGACCTGGCCATTGCGCCTTATCTTACGGCCTGGCCTTCGTCAGGTCTGCCTTCAGCCACAGTTTCAATGTATTCTCATCTTCCGCACAGACTCCCTCAAAGGACCATCCCTGTCACACTCTTATTAATTTCTATCTAACTTAGCTATCTATAATAACATGTACTGGCAATTCCAGCACTTGGAAGGCTGAGGCAAGAGAATTTCAAGTTCAAGGCCAGCCTGGGCTACATAATGCGTTGAGTTCAAGGCTGGCCAGAACTATGTGTCAAGACCCTGTTAGTTATACTACTGATTTCTCTGAGTTCACTGAAGAGAAAGATTCATACTGGTATTGTTCAGATGATTGAATGCAGATGCCTGGTGCTCCTGGGTGAATGATTTGGGGATGACAGTGCACAATATATTTACCCTTGGGATTACCCTTGTTGCCCCCTGATTGATGTGCTTGAAACTTTGTTCCTTTCTTCTTCTCCTTCTCCTCCTCCTCCTTCCTCTATTTCTTCTTTCTTTTTATCCTTGAATAAAATGGATTTGAAAAGATAAAAACTCTGTTGCAACACACACACATGCACACACAACGTGCCTATGGCACAGAGGATTTGTGACTAAAAAGTGTAGAGGAGAATACTGGGGACTGAACCGAGGGGCAGTGCTACTGCACTGCTCCCCTCGCCCTTATTATTTTATAAATTGAGCCAAGGTCTCCCTGAGTCACCAAGGCTGGCTTGGGATTTGGGACCCTTTTGCCTCCTCATCGCAAGTAGCTGTGACTAAAGACCGGTACTCCCACGCCCAGCAGGTGATACTCTATTCCTTTTTAAAATTCTGCAAGGCTCAGCTCTGTATAGTTTTTTTGTTTGTTTGTTTTGTTTTTGTCATTCTGAAACGGGATCTCACTACACAGTTCACTCTGGCCTTGAGCTCACCTTGTAGACCAAACTGGGCTCGAACTTGCAGTGATCCTCCTGCCTCAGCCTCTCAAGCGCTGGGATAACAGGGATTCATTGCTTTTTAAGAAATATTCTATTTCTTTAAAAATACACAGGTTTGTTTTATTTTTCTTTATTTCTTACGCCTACATAATACATAAACTCAAGTTTTTCTTTGAAGCAAACACATATCTAAGAAAGTGCACCAAACAAACATAGCTAGTCATTGGTACCCAAGTCAGAACAAACCATGGTCAATGTCCAGAGGCCCCCGCTGGATTTCTGCCAGTTGCTGTCAGCTCCAGGGTTAGCTACTGCCTGAACTGCTCACCCCATAGATTAATTTTAGCTGGTATTTTTATACTTTATAGAAGGAATCACACAATACTTATCCTTTGTGTTTGGCTTCTTTACCTGGCTGCAAGACACCATGATTTGTTCATTCTCTTTGTTTTCCAGTGTTCCGTAGTGTGAATAGATCCATTATCCACATGTACCTCAGATAGTCTTTGGCCAAAAATAAAAATTGGGGAATGTGCACCTCAGTGGTATAGCACTTGCCTTGCATGTGTGATACCCTGGATTCAACCCCTATCACTGCAAAAATAACTTTTTAAGAAGTAAATAACAGATTAAACACCATTAGATCTAGACTAAGAATTCTCCTAGAGAAGAGGGATGAATCTGAATAATCCAGGCTTCCAGGCAAATAATTCACCTAGAGTAATAGCTTAATATACTCCTCAAGGGTTCTGAAGAGGTCTATGGCATGCCAGACAATGCGGTCACTCCAGATCATTTTTGGACCACTGACTGAGTGTATAGTATTGTGGGAGGTTCCATGGAGACCAACATGAAGACGCAGCTCCTGGGTTCATGCTGACCTGGGCTCATGCTGACCTCTCCTAAGGGTGGAAGAGACCAGAGAATGCACTTCCAGACTGAAGGGAGGCGGACGGTTAGGACCTCTTCCACACAGGAGCAGCCAGGACCTGGTCCTTTCCCAGCCCCTGGAACAGAAAGGTGGCCACTCTCCCCACCAAGAGACATGCAAGTGGGTATTATCTCCTCCAGGATTCTCAAGCCACCCCAGCCCCGGCAGTGTGGGCCTTTATCTGGGCTCCGTTTCCTCCCTGAGAACACCAGGTCTTGGAGCAACAGAACGCGGCAAGCTCTCCCCATGGCCGTCTTGCTCGTCTTCCTTCTGTTTCTGTGTGGCCGCTCCCAGGCTGCTGTAGGTAAGGAGCAGGAGGTGGGAGATTCTTTATCCATTTGCAAAGTCGAGAGGGAGACTGGCCCTCTTCTTTAGGGGCCTGGAGCAAGGATCTGATTCAAGAGGACAAACTTACCCCATCTGACCTCTCTGTGCCTCTAGTAATGGGGAGGACCAGGAGGCACTGAGGATCAGGATTGTATACAATTTCCTTTACAAAATAAAAACAAGGGAGTAAATATGTAAAGAGACTGGGGCCTTCAACAGCTATTTCAGCCTTTACCCTCGTTCACTCAGATCCTCTCACTAGCTGGAGAAGAGGGAAGGAAAATGTTTACACTCCATTTCCCTTTCTTTTGTAACTGTCACTTGAAAAACTAGCCAAGCCCAAGCCCAAGCCCAGAGGAGTAGGAAGCTGGGGTTAGAGGTCAAGTGGGGGTTTTCGATGTGATAGGGGTCCTGGCCTCATACTACTGTGTCCCCACAGACAACATCCAAGCCATCTACGTAGCCTTAGGGGAAGCGATGGAGCTGCCGTGTCCCTTACCACATATCCTACGTGGGGACGAATTCCTGTCTTGGTTCCACAGCCCTGCAGCAGGCACCTCCACCACCCGGGTGGCTCAAGTCCAAGTGGCCAGCATAGTCCCACACCTTGGGCAAACCGGAAGGGAATCCAGACTCAAACTCCTGGGAAACTATTCTTTGTGGCTGCAAGAGTCCAAGGAAGGAGACGCCGGTCGGTACTGGTGCACGGTGCTGGGTCAGCACTTCGAGTACCAGAACTGGAGGGTGTACGATGTCTCTGTGCTCAAAGGTGAGTGGGGGTGTGGAAGTCAGGGGCTGTGGGGGCTGGGGAAGCCCAGGCAAAGTTCCAAAGGGTCCCTTTGTCTCTCAGGATCCCAGTTCTCCGCAAGGGCTCTGGATGGGTCTTCCTGCTCTGTCCTCCTGTGCTCCGTGGTCCCCGCCACGCGTCTGGACTCTGTGGCCTGGCTGGAGGGGAAGGGGCCCGTGAGAGGGCAGGCGCAGCCCTTCTGGAGTGACGGGGCTGCCCTGCTCTTGGTCTGTCCTGGGGAGGGGCACCCTGAGCCCAGAGGCCGTAGACCACGAGTCATCCGCTGCCTCACACCTCAGAACAAAGGCCTCAGCTTCAGCCTGCCAGGTAAACTGAGGAAGGAGACAGGGAGGGAAGGAGGCAAGAGGAGGTAAACCAAGTCAGCCTGGGGGTGATTCCTGGAGGAGCAGACCGCTGCTTACGCTGACTGAGTCCACAGCAAAATGGGTTTGGTTAAGCCAGTTTTCAGATGAAACAGACCAGCAGCCAAGAATACACTAGTGAAATACACCATTGTTCATAAACAAGGCAATCTGTGAGTTTTTGTGGAATATCTCATAGCAGAGAGGAAGAACGTAAAAATTGTTGCTGAGAGAGCTGTTTGAACAAAGGATGTATACTCTGGCGTTACATGGCCTGTGGAGTGTGAAGGCAGGAGGAAATAAACGAATAGAATTGTTCTCCAGGGTTGTTTGTTTTGTTTTTGAGACAGGGTCTTCGCTATGCAATTCAGGCTGGCCTTGAACTCACTTTGTAGCCCAGGCTGGTCTCGAATTTGCAAGGATCCTCCTGACTCAGCCTCCTAAGTGCTGGGATTATAGGCATGTGCCACCACACCTGATTTGTTCTGTAATTTAAAGAAAAAAAAAGCCATGATCTTGCCAAGAATGGTGGTTCATGCCGGTAATCCCAGCCTGTAGGAGGCTGAGGCAGACGGATCACAAATTTGAGCCTGGCATAGGTAATGTAGCAAGACTTTGTCTCAAAATAAAAAATAAAAAGGGCTGAGGATGAAGCTAAGTGTGAAGGCCCTAGGTTCAATCCCCAGTAGAAAAAAAAAAAAAAAAAAAAGCCGTGCACCAGAAGACATGCTATGGAGCCTGCACTAACCCAGCTGCAGACAGTGCAGAGGAGCAGGCGCCGTTACTTCAGGAAACCCAGGCCAGAGAATGGGCAGCAGGGGGGGTATTGCCCTCTACATCCTCGCCATTAGATAGAGTGCCTGGTGCCCCAGAGACCGAGACCGAGCAGTGCTTAGAGCGGGAGTGAATGGAGGAATAAGCACGTGTGAAACACTTTATTCTTTCTTGCAAAGGTGAATTACAGCCAAGGCAGCTGTGGCCGGAGCTGTGCTCTGGACTTAGCTGTCCTCGAGTGGCAGGATGGCACTGCCATTCTCTGCTGATGTTGGCGTAGGAAGTTGGGGGGTAGTGGGTATAGGGGGGCAGGGAAGCACATGAAATCTGCAGGAAGAGCCCCCTAGACTGGTGAAGCTTCTCTTCGGGGTACAAGATCAGCCCCCTACTACCTCTCCGGTGTCCCCTGTCTTGCTCTTATTACAGCCCCCACGGATCCACCTCCCACCCTCTGTACCCCCCTTACCCGCTGGGATGTGCCCCGGACCCTGATGCTGCTGCTCACGGTGGGCCAGGGATTCACCATCCTGGCCCTCAGCATCCTGCTCTGCAGGCGGAGGGGCCAGGGGGGCCAGGGTGAGCCTCTCTGGCGTCTTGCCTCTGCTGGGTCCTCTCTGGGGAGGGGGTGGTAAGGAGCCCAGCTCTGCCGTCTGCTGACGTCTCTTCCATTCGCCTTATGCCCCTTCTCCCCAGGCGCCTCAGTTCCTCCATTCAAACCCGAAATCCAGGTCTATGAGAACATCCACTTGGCCCGTCTCCGGTAAGGAACAAAAGGAAAGAGAGGCTTAAATCCCAGAGGGCCCCGGGGATGGGACAGGAAATGCTGGATAGCAGCAGGGGCCTGGTTCCCTAGGAGGTGAAGGAAAGAGCTATCCTTAATCTGATTCCCCACTTTGGAAACCCCACAGCCCACCTGCCCACAAAACCAGATGATCTTGGCGACATCTGCTGCTGGGGAGTGTGACCTGCTGGTTCCCCGGCCATCTGGCACATAGAGGACTCAAGCGGGGAGGGGCTTTCTGTCCAGCTGGCCTTCACCAGCCACCAAGCTGAGTGGGGGATGGGATGGGAGCTGAAGGAAAGGAGTTGCATTGTTCCATGTTGTCACAAAAAGGTGTGGTCGCCTGTCTTAAAGTGGCCGGTGGAGGCGCCTGTGCTGAGCATGAAGTACTATGAAACTGAGGGGAACCTGGGCTAGTTGTTAGGGGTAAGAAAGGGTGGGATGGGCAGCAAAGAGACAAATAAACCCAGATATTTGGATTTTTGTTTTTGTTTTTTTGGTTTTTGGGTACTGGGAATTGAACTCAGGACCTTGCACTTGCCAGGCAGTCCTTATGCAACTGAATTGTATCCCTGGCCTTAACCCAGATATTTGGACAATAGAAGGTATCAATTACACGGGGACCTTAGAACACATGGGGGAAACTGAGGAACAAGCAAGGGAAGAGGTTGAAGTCAGAGGAAGAGGAAGGAGATGGACAAAGAGACCGAGAACAACAGAAGCACACTCGGGAGAACTGCAGGACAGACAGACTGAAAGCAGAGTGGAGAGCCTCTGCAATAAGCCAGAGCTTCCTCTGCTGAAGGGGAGAAGCCGAGGGACTAGCAGTCTAATCAGCCCCCAGACTTCCTCAGATGGAGGTGGAGGGACCCAAGTCAGAATGGGGGCGCCTGCGCTGCCCACCCCGCCCCCTCCTTATCCAGGGCACACATGCTTCCCTGCGGTGCTCCATGGTGGTATCCAGGGTGTGGGCAGCCTGTTGCCCCCCGAGTCCTGGAGCACCCCCACCCCGTGCCCAGAGGTCACCCGTTCTCTGTGTCCACAGAGGCTGCCCCATGGTGCTCTCTGGTGAGCTGTCTGGAGCCCCAGGCAGGTCCAGGCCGGTAGAGTGGGGAAGGGCGTTGGTGTTCCCAACCCGTATCCTCTACTCTCAAGGAGAAGCGAGCTCGGGTCACAGCCCCATCGCAGGCAGCTAAGCCAGGCAGCCATTAGAGTCTTGGCTCTAGCTCGGGCCTCGCTGGAGAAGAGCTTCCTCGGAAATCTCGCCTGAAGCTTATGCAGTGGCATGAGCTGAGACACTGGCAGGAAGGAGGACATGGATGATACAGCTGGCAAAATGCAGGGACCCACAGTTCTGGTTCCAGCACTTCAGCCCAACCCACCCAGCAGCTGTAGCTCATTCTCAGAGAGCACACTTCTGCATGCATGCACACACTCTCTCTCTCTCACACATACACACACACACACACACACGCACGCACACGCACACGCACACCACAGCGTCACCAGGCTCCCAGATAGCCCTTTCATTAAATCTACTTTTTATAGCTCCCGAGCTGAGTCCCTCCTTCCTGAGTTCCCAGTCTACCAAGTTACATCTTTCCCAGCCAGAGTCGTCATCATTCCTAGTGCCCCTGCACCCTCTCGCCAGAGACCCACACTCTCATCGAAGTGGCTACCTTGCCAGGGACCCAGGGCTGAGACAGGACACTAGCATCAGGCATCCAGAGAAGACAAGAGTGAGGGTTCCTTTGGGGGCTGGGCTCTGGGCAGGTACCCACTGGGGCCAAAGCAGTGCCCACAGGATTCTGCAGGGCTGTTGGGCCCAAGGGTCTGAGGTCTTTGTACAAAATCAGGTTCTTGGGGAAATCTCCGGTGTCTGTGCCAGGGTCACAGGCCCATGATATGGTGGAAGCCCTGCCCTGAGGGCCGCAGAGCCATGCGAGGCTAGAGGAGGAGGCGGCCTCCTCAGGTGAAGCTGGTCACCAGGAGGACCAGGGTGGCGAGCAGAAGGCCAGGGGGCTGCTGGGTTGCGGTGGCCATATTGCACAAATCCTGTTCACAGCACTGATGGCGCAGCGTGTAGGAGCGAGACCAGTAGGTGGCATGGCCTAGCAGAGGGCACTGGGCCCTCGCGAGGCAGCCTTTCCGCTCGATGACCTCATTCTGGTCTGTGGGATAAAGGAGGAATGTGAGACAGCAGGCAGGGATGGATGGACATGAGAGCCAGCTGGAGAACGGCCATCGGGTCAGTGTCCTACCTGAGGTGCCAACAATGATGCCACAAGCCTCGTCACCCTGACATTCCACGAGAACAGGGTCGCAGGGCTTGGCGAAGCTGCAGGTGTAACAACGGAGCCGAGCTGGGGCAGGTGGGGTGGAGAGGCCTGTGGGACCAACAGGGATCACGGCAAGAGAAGGGGAGAGGAACAGCCCACGCGGAGAGATGGGGAACCCGAGAAGCAGAGGCAGAGGAAGTAGGAAACCAGACAGGGGAAGTCAGAGAAGCAGGCAGAGGCAAGAGCGAGACGGCTTGAGAGAAGCAGACAGACAGGAAACGAAGCCAAAAGAACCTGAGACAAGCAGTGAGAGACAGAAACAGCAACGGAGGGAGGGAAGGGAAGGGAAAAGGCGATGGTGCCAGAGGCAGAGACAAAGCGGGCATTGACTTTGAGGGGCCAAGCGCTGAAGGCAGAGGCACGAGGGGAGATAAGAGACTAGATCTCCGAGGCCTCCTGAAGAGAACTTCTCTGCTGGCACTGGCAGGTGGGGCTGCCAGTCCCCAGAGTCCCCGCTCATCCTGGCCTGGCCCCTGCCGGCTCCCGGTCCTGTCCGGCCCCCCAGCTCCTCTGGCCGGCCCATCCCCTGCTCTCTGAGAGCACCACCCGTCCTCCCTTACCCAGGGCCCCGCAGAGGAGCAGCAGGCACAGGACAGCAGCGCTGCAGGCACCCATGGCAGGACGGCCGCTGCTGCCGGGAGCCTGGGGACCCAGAGCTGCACCCTGAGCCCAGCCCAGCCAGATCCTCTGAGCACATCTGAGCTGACAGCAGGGAACGGCACACAAACACACCTAGGGAGAGAGTCTGGGGGTGGATCAGCAACAGAACTCTCTCCCCAGTGTGACTCACAGGGTTGGCCCTCTGCTCCTGCACCCCTCTTCTCTCCGTCTCTCACCCCTCCCTGCCCTCCCAGGCAGGGTCTTCTCCCTTGCCTAACTCAGCACCCTCTGCAGCTCCTGAGCTAAGTCTGTCACGTCTGTCTGTCTGTCTGTCTGTCTGTCGCCTTCCCTTCTGGCCTTCCCTTCTGTTCCCCTCCCGCTGCCTCCCTCTGGTCTCCAGCTGCTCCCTGCTCTTTGTTTTGTTTTCTCTGCTCCCCTCCACCAGCCCAGGTCCTGCTCCCAAACAGCCCTGGCCTAGATCTCAGATCTCGGAGTGTGGCCTTTGGGTGTGGAGCCAGCCATCTCACCCAGCCACCCGCTGGCCCCACCCACAAAGCCCAGCTGTGGAGGGGCCACCCCCACCCAGCTTCACGTCCCTTTGATCCCCCCAAGCCTCAACATTCCTACCCCATAATTATCCTCCAGCTTTCTTACCTTGGAGGACAGAAGTAATGGCCAGCAGGGCCTGGCGGATGGATGTGTTTGCTCTGAGGAAGACTCAGGCAGTGGATGGCATTCAGGAATGAAGGGTGTGCGGCAGAGGCAGAGACTGCAAGACTGGGATTTCAGAGGTTGGGGACAGGGCTGGGGGTGTTGCTTAGTGATGGAGCTCTTGCCTAGCATTGGTGAGGCCCTGGAACCCATTCACAGAATGTCACACACAGAAAGCACCTGACCCAGAAAAGCCAGACTAGGAAGAGACAGGTGTTCACCTAGCAACAGGTTTTTGTGTTGTTGTTTGTTTTTTGTTTTGTTGTTGTTGTCTTTTTGAAACAGGGTTTGCTAGGCAGTTCAGGCTGGCCTTGAGCTCACTTTGTAGCCAGGTTGGTCTCCAACTTGCAACGATCCTCTTGCCTCAGCCTCCCGAGTGCTGGGATTACAGGTGTGCACCAGCACATCGGGCTATAACAGCAGTTTTCAAAAATTCCATCTCAGAATATTCTTTCTTTCTTCCTTCCTTTCTTTCTTTTTTCCTGTCTTTCTTTTCTTTCTTTCTCTCTCCCTCCCCCTTCAGAAGCAAAGATTGAATCTAGGGTGTCACACAAATTAGGCAAGGGCCCAAACATTGAGCTAGATCCTAGCCTTTTTAAATATTTCTTTTTATTCTATTTATTTATTTACTTACTCACTCACTCACTTACTGGTACCGGGAGTCAAACTTAGCACCTCACACTTGCCAGGCAGGCGCTGCATCATTGAGCTAAATCTCTGGCCCTTCGTTTTGATTTCGAGGCAAAACGTCTTGCTGAACTCCCCAGGCTGGCCTCAGACTGGAGATCCTCCTGGCTCAGCTTCCCAGGTAGCTGGGATGACAGGCCTGCTCCACCACGCCCAGCTCGCTTACCCTCAAAAATTAGTGAAGCCGACAAAGAGTTCGATCAGTATTTACTATATTAGAGGCAAAACCAGGACATTTTAGAAAGGCATTGGTTGATTCCCTTCATAAAAGGCATAAACCTATTACATGTCAATGAAACAGTTCTGTGGAAAATAACTATCAGTTCCCAAGGCTCAGTGAGAAGAGTTGGCATCGCTTTTCATTTTTGCCAAACTATTTAATTTTAGAATTAGCGGAAGATGTGGGTTTTCACAGCCACGTCAGTGTGGAGGGACCCGTCCTTCTGGCTGAAGTACATGAAGAAAACCCAGCTTTCCGCAGATGTGGGCTCGGCAGGAGACACCTCGAGGAGCCTGGCCGTGACCCAGGGGCCGGCGGGAGCTCAGGGAGGGTGTGAAGCTCCGCGGAGGATGGAGGTGCTGGGCCCCACCCCGTCCTCACTGGGGCCCCCGCGCCGGCCGGGGGTGAGGGACTCTTTCCAGCCTTTTATGGGCACATAAAGCCCAGGGCAAGGGGGATATAAGGCTAGCCGCAGTGGCGTGGGCGGGAGGGACAGGCGCAGAGGACCCAGGCGGACGCGATGAGCCCCGGAGGTGGACACGTGGGCATCCTGCTTTGCGCCCTACTGGGCGCTGCCCTGGGTAAGCGGGAGGCCCGTCCCGACCTCCGGCCGATCGACGGCCTCTGAACGCCGGGTTCAGCGCCCCTTTCTCCGCAGGGATCCGCATGCGGTGCTACGACTGCGGAGGCGCAGGCCCCAGCGGCGGCTGCGCGCACAGCGTGACCACCTGCGGCGAGGGCGAGCGCTGCGGCTTCCTGGAGCGCGCCCCGCAGGTCGGCCCCGCGCGCGGCGGGCTGAACCGTGAGTGCGCCCCCGCCCCGCCTCCGCGCCCGCGGGCTCCAGAGCCCTCCAGGCTCGCCCTGCTTCCGGCCGGTGGGCCGCTGTGGCCTTAGCGCACTCTGCACCCGTCAGACCCGGCCGGAGTCCCCAGCAGCCCGGGCTCCTCCTCCGCGCTCCAGGGGGAGGGGGCGCGGGGGGGGGGACGCTTACAGAGAAAAATCAAATCCCAGCTTTCGGGGATTGGCCAAGGACCGGGAAGCATGGGCGTGTGCCTGTGTGTGTGTGTGTGTGTGTGTGTGTGTAAGTTTGAAATCATTTTGGGTTGACAGAAAAGTTCTGATAGTAGTACAGAGAGTATGAACTTCACCAGCTTCGCTGAATGCTAACGTCTGGCAGAACTGTAGAAAAATTGTGAAAAGCAGAAAATAGCACAGGGCAGTGTTGCTCCGGAATCCAGACTCTTAGGTTAAACCAGTTGTTCCACTCGGGGCCCTTTTCTGGCTCCAGACGCAAACCAGGACCCTGCCTGGCTTTCAGGTTTCATGTCTCCTTAGCTTGGTCCGCGCTGTGAGAGCACTCTGTGTTTTGTGTCTTTGACACGTTTATTTGCTTATTATTTATTTTTGACAGCACTGGGGACTGCACCCAAGCCTCTGCACTCTGCCCTTTTTTACCTTTTGAGATAAGATCTCTCTAAATTGCTAAATTGCCCAGATTGGGTTCAGGTTCAAATTTGAAATCTCCTGCCTTGGACCCCAGAGGGCTAAGATTAGAGCTCAGCATCTCCATGCCCAGCTGACCTTGACACTTTTGAAACATCCTAGTAGATTATCTATTTTATTTTAATTTTATTTTATTTTTGTTTTTGAGACAGGGATTCACTATGTAGTTCAGGCTGGCCTTGAGCTCACTATGTAGCCCTCGGCTGGCCTCGAGTACAGGGCCATGCTCCTGCCTCAGCCTCCTGAGTGCTGGGATTACAGGCATGTGTCACCACACTCAGCTATTTCATAGTTTATTTTTCACCCTGTTTAAGTCTATGTAACAGTCTGTCCCACAGAGAGAAGAGTGCCAAAATAGGTTAGACTTTCTTGCTGAAGCAAGTGTACCAGACAGTTATTTAATATTTTTAATACAATTTAATTTCCCCTTATGATAGGTTGTTTTCTAGACTGCTCCTTGGTTTAGATTCAGCTACCATTTCCCTATGGTGATGCTGATGCTGAGTGTTGTAGGCAGGACCACCACCCCAGCCCTCATTCTCTCCCCTCCCCCTCTGCACCTCAGTGACCTTGAGACTGCACCAGCCAGCCTGCGTGGCCATCCATCGCTGCAATCAGGTGGAAACAGAGTCGGTGGGAGACGTGACTTACACAACCCACAGGGACTGCTGCATCGGGGACCTGTGCAACAGCGCCGTGCCCAGCTCCCTGGCCTCCGCTGGCGTCCTGGCTGCAGCAGTCACCACCCTGACGTGGCTTTTGGCAGGACTGTGGAGTGGGTAGCAGGCTCAGAGCCGGGGGGTGGGAGCCAGGGAGCAAAGGAGCGAGCAGGCAAGCTCTGCGCACCTAAGATGAGCAGATGAGCCATTAAAGTCTATCGACCCTTCTGTGGCTGGCTGGACAAACTCCATTGCGCTCTCGTGGATGGGAAGGCTAACGGAGTAATATGAGGACATCGAGCTTCTAGTTTGGGGGTTCCCAGTCCATCAGTAGACACAGGTACAAGGTACAGGTACAAGGGCTTACTCAAGCAAGACCCCCCAAGGATGAGGATGGGTCTGCCTACAGTAACCCCAGGAACGCATCGCTAGGGAGACTCTTCAGAGGGGAGCAGGCTCCGGCCAGAATGGGAATCACCAGGATCCCATGAGCCTGGTTGTCTGCGTTTGCCCCCTTTTCACCCCTTTTGCAACCTGGCTCTTGGTTGGACTGTTGTGAATGGAGAAAGAAAATCTAAGTCCCGAGATAGGCCAGCTGCCTGGATACCCTGGTTAGTAACCAGGCTCTGTGTGGCCTCGGAGTCTTACTCGAGGGACTATGGAAAGCAGGTCCCAGCTCTGCCCCTGTCTGCAGTTTCTGGGGAGCCTCAAGCCAGGCTGTACCTCCTTCTTGGCAGAATACCAGGGGCGTGCCTCGGTTTAGGACAAGAGTTGTTGCTCCAAACACTGGGGCCAGTGTGCCACCCCCAGACATTGGGAGGGAGAAGGGAGGCCTGAAAAACCTGTTCCTGCTTTTGCCAGCCCAGCCTCCCAGAGAAATACCCCTGAGGACTGCTGGGGAGGAAGCAGGAGGCAGGGCACCCAAAGTGTTGTTCAGAGAAGGGGCTGACATTGAGGTCTCCTCACAGTCAGTGCACCACAAGTGAGACACAGATGTTTATTACTGGAAACAAGAAGAGGCGAGAGGCTTCCGGGGGTCAGCTCTCTGGGACGTGAGGGTGTCAGGTCCATCCCTGGGAACTCGCATGGGGGCCAGGATAGAAGCCCCATTCCAGGCCTAGATCCTAGTTCCTCCTCAGGGAGGGCGCCGTACCATGCAGGAGACAAAGCGGGGAGCCCATCAGAGCCCGTGGAGGATCCCGAGTGGCCTAGAGGGAAACGGGAGAGGACTCAGACACACAGCAGAGGGAGGCCACTCTGAATACCGTCCCGCTAGGGAGGGGACCCGGGACAGTCTCTTCACAGGAAGGGAGGCCAGGGAGAGACTGCCCTGGGAAGCCAGGGCGGAGACGCAGGGGTGAAGCCCAGGCCAAGGTGGTGGGAGGAGGGGAGCCGCAGACCTCAGTGCAGCAGCCAGAGACCCAGGCCGGCCAAGGAGGTGAGGAGCACCAGCGCCGCGGCGGGCGCGGGCCTCGGGGCAGGGCTGTTGCAGAAGTCCTTTTCGCAGCAGGTAGTGTTGTAGTTCAGGCCCAACTTGTGGTCGATTTTGTCGTACTCCTCGTGACAGGGCTCCTGTGATGTGCCACAGCGGAGTTTGGAGTACAGCCACATCTTCCCTGGGGAGGGGGTAACGGGGTCAGCTAGGAGGGCACCTGGCCCCCCACCTGCGCACTCATCTAGGAGTCTCGTCCTTCCCGCTCCGCTGGCCCTGCCTTCTTGACCCTGTCGTCCCAGTCCCCGGCAGCTCCTTATCCTGAACCTAGTCCTAGTTCTAGCACCTGCTGGCCAGTTACAGTCGCAGCCCTCACCTCCCCTCCTCTTCCTTTCCTCCCTCTTTCCTCCCTCCCTTCCCCTCCTCCTTCCCTCCCCGGCACCCCAGGTGAGCCCTGAGCTATCTCCCTAGCCCTGTCCTCTCTCTGAGGGTGTTTCCTCTAGGTAATGTTAGCGCTCATATTGGTTACTGTGAGTGCTGAGACAGTGCCTCTGTGAGGTGAGTGCGATGCTTGGTGCTCAAGACCCTAGTACCTGGAAGGCAGGAGGATCAAAAGTGTGAGGCCAGCTTGAGCTTCACAGCAAGGCCCTGGCTCAAAAAACCAAACCCAAACCAAACCAAAGACAGGGCCTCTAAAGACACAGGCCAGTGCCTGACACACGGTCATCTTTGGCCAAGAGTTATGTCGCCATTGCTGTTGCTCTCTTCCTGTCACTCTCAGCCCTGGCTGGACCTCAGTCCCGCTCTTGGCCTCCCCCCGCCCCCCCAGCTAAGAAGGGGTGGATACCAAGGTACACATTAGTTGTCAGGCATTGGTGTCCTGGCTCCAGCTGACAGGAGTGCCGGTTCACACAGCCCAGCACAGGGACCTTGTTGCAGGAGTGACAGCGAACGTCAGCTGGGGAGATACAAGTCGGTGTGACAGGGTGAGATGACTGGATATCTGAGCCACCTGGGGTGCGCTGAATGGGGAGTGGGGAGTGGAGAAGGTCGCCCCAGCGGCCCTGGGCCCTGTTCGGTCCCCGGAGAGCGAGCGCAGGTGAGAGTCTGAGAACAGCGAGTGGGTGGAGGTGAGGGTGGGGTTGTTGCTTGCTCGGGGCCCACACCCTAAACACCTTGTCCCACTGCGCGCATCAAGGATGAGTCAGGAGGAACACAGCCACCAACACAAACCCGGGCCACCGAGATGGGGGCAGGAAGAAACCACAGGGAAGAGGAATGAGAGGAAGAAGAGAGCAGAGACTTAGAAATGGAAGAAACGTGAGAAATGAAAACCACCCGCTGCAGCGCTTTCACTGGTGGAAATGGTGTGGGCCCATGGCAGCAGGCAGCCCCCGCCTGCCCCTCTGTGACCAGTGTTAGTCCTGTGCTCGCCCCTTGCCCGGATGCCAACAGCATGGGGAGAGGCACCCGTCCTGAGCAGACACCTCCCTACTACAGCTCTGGACACAAGGAACAGTGCCTGGGATGAGCACCTCAGTCTCCCTCTCGGTGCTTCCCCAAAGCCACTGGCTGCAGAAGGTGGCACCCCAGGCTCCTGCTTCAATGAAGTCAAGGGCAGAGGGCCAGGTGAGGGTGCCTCAAAGAAACTTACCTCACCTGTGGGTGAGGGGCCCTGCACCCCACTCCCTCCCTTAAAAGCTCAGGGAAACCTCCTGGCTCCCCAGGAGTGTGGGGAATCCCAGAAATGGTCGCTGGAACCATACAGAAAGCTCACACCCTGGAAAAGGATGAGGTATGCAGCCCGGGAAGGAGAAGGGGTGAGGTGGGAAGGGCCACGCCCCTTGCAGCATCCACAGGGAGGTGGAGGTCCAAACGGAGCATGGGTCTAGAGGCCCAGGTCTGAGGGGTCCTGCTAAGGGCAGGAGGTGAGACGGTGGTGACCGCATGTCCCACAGGGCTGGCCTAGGATCCAGACATCAGCTTAGAAGAGGAGGGCAGGGCACCCTGGGGTGGGGATTAGGACTTAGAGCCAAGAAGAGCTGGTCTGTCTTGGGGCTGAGGAGAAAAGTGAGGATGGAGCCTGGTCCTGGGGAGACTGGAGGAGGAGGCTGCCGTGGCAGGTCTGGTCCAGGGGGCACAGGACTGATGAGTCAGGAGGGCTGAGGAGTGTTTGGGACCCTGAATGGTGTGCAAGGTAGGGCAGAGGAGCAGGGGTGGGGGGCAGGGTTATGACCCAGCGCCGGGGCCCCAGAGGCTCACCTGTGACCCAGCAGAGCAGAGCAGACAGGGAGAGCAGCAGCAGGCCTCTCATGGCGCCCATCCTGACCATGGTAGTGGCCACAACAGCTGACAGAATAGATTTCAGGGACCTGGCTCTGCGAGGAGAGCGCCTTTTTGTAATTTATAATGCCAAAGGCCCCTCCCTTCTCAGCCACTGCAGGCACCTCCCTCCGCTTGCTTTCACGCTCTGCTGTCCAGAAGCAGACCAGGTGTGGGGAAGGGCTGGAACAGAGGGCAGGAGAGAGGCCCAGAGGGTGAGTGCTGTCCGTGGCCAACTCCATTGTGGTTCTTGGTTCCAGGGCCCAACCAAAACCACTACCACCCAGTTCTCCCAAGGAGCATCAGCAGAGGGCTTCCGAAATTTAGGGTGTGATAGCTTCCGCTGACATCCAGGGACCAGACAATGGGATGTGGCCCAAGTTGACAGCCAACTCTAGGGGTGCGGGGACCACTGGCAGGTGCGCATGGACAGAAACAGGGATAGAAGGGGTGGAATTCGTCCCAATTCACTTGGGTCTCCCCAACTGCTGCTCAACCACAGTATGGAAGGGTTGTGGTGTCATGCAGGGTCCCTGTGACATCATGGTGGGGCAAGACTAGGGCTGTGAATCCCCGTGGGCCGGGCATACTGGTCAGGGAGGTGCCATCTCAGCCTCCTGATGGCTCGTGGGTGGGACCTCATCTGAGCCACTTGTGTGGGCACTGCTGGTAGGGAGGGGCAGCGTGGCACAGAGAGGTGGGGTAGGAGCTAAAGAGGTAACAATAATGATAATTGCCTGAATAGTGTTTCTGTCTACTAGCCATTGTTTGCAGAGCTTTGTGTATATTATATTTCATTCTCACAATATGCGATGAAGTAAGTGCTTTTGTCCCCACTTTTTGGGTGTGTGACAGGCAGAGGCTGAGCATAGCTGGTAGATGGCAAAGCCAGGGTTCCTGATCCTCCAGGCCCCTGCCACGCTGGAGGCAGGCAAAGGCGCTTGGGCCAAGGGCCAGAGTGGCAAGGTTATGTGAGTGCTGTTTGCGGGCTGTGAATTTGCCACAGTTTCCCAGAGGGACAGGGCAGCGGGGGCCCTGCACCCGCTCTTATCAGAGCCCCCAGTGCTGCGGTAGCCCCCCGCCCCCTTCCCTCCGGTCTCCTCTGCTGATTCACTCTGGGCTCTCCCCACCACATCCCAGCCATGGCCCTGGTCCTGCAACTGCTGCCTCTGCTGCTCGCCAGAGCCCACGGGGACGCGGGGGGTAAGCGGCCCCTGGGAAACTGACTGAAGCGGAGGAAGGGGCACCTGAGAGTGGGGTGTGTGGGAAGATCCAGTGGCAGAGAGGAAAGAGGTATGGGGTGTCGTCTCACCCAGTGGACTTGCTCTAACTGCCCCCCCCCCCGTGCGCCTCCCTAGCTTCTCTGGCCAGCCGGCCTGGGGACCGGGTGAATCTCTCCTGTGTGGGGGTCTCACACCCCATCCGCTGGGCCTGGGCGCCCAGCTTCCCTGCCTGCCAAGGCCTGTCCAAAGGACGCCGCCCGATCCTGTGGGCCTCGGCCAGCGGGATCCCCACCGTGCCGCCCTTTCTGCCCTTTGCTGGCCGCCTGCGTTCCCTGGACCCTGCTGTCCGCCGACTGGAGCTGCTTGTGGGCGCAGGGGACTCGGGCACCTTTATCTGCAAGGGCCACCAAGAAGAAGAGAGCCGCACGCTCCTGCACGTGCTGGGGGACACGGCCGATTGCAGGGCCCCGGGACCCAGCCACGGTAGGCGGAGGCCAGCAGCCATGGGGTCTACGGGCGGGCGCAAGGCCCCGGGAGGCAGGGAACCCCGCCGGACCGCCCCTGACCTCCGCATCCATCCCCTACACTTCCCCCAGGGTCGGTGCATCCCGGGATCTTCATTCCTCTGCTGGGCTTGGGTCTGGCGCTGGGCCTGGGAGCGCTGGGCGTGGCCTGGTGGGTACGCAGGTGAGCGGGGGCGGGGCCCGACAGCTGCTCACATGAGTGGGCGGGGCCTGTCCTGATGGGGCGTGGTCAGGAGCGGAAAGGGCGGGACCCGAAACTTCTCCGGGCGTGGGAGTTGGGGGCACAATCCGAGAACCTTAGGTCGACGCTGGTGAGCAGGGTGTTGTGTCGTGGGGGGTTCTGTGCGGCCCTGGCGTAAGGAATGGGGCCAGAATGCGACAGGATGCGTGCGTGGCCCGCTGAAAGCGGGAAGAAGCCGTCGGCGTGGGTCGGAGCCTGCGGGCCGCAGGGCTATCGCTGGCCGCGGAGCACCGGCGCGACGAGCCCGGCGACCCTCAGAGACCCCTTGCTCCTCCGCAGGCGCGCGCCCCCGCCCCCGCTCCCGCCGCTGCCCACATTCGGTAAGAGGACCGCGCTCCCCTGCCCTCCCCCGCACCTTCCCGCCTTGCAGCCCCGCGTCCGGGCCCTTGACGGGAGCAGACCCGTTGGTCACCTTTTCTCCATCCGTCAGCTCTGTCCCCCCCACATAGCTCCATTTGCGAAAGCGGCGGCCCAGACCCCCGCAGAGGAGGGGGAGGACCTCGAGATTCCAGGGCACCAGGACCCGGAGGAGCCGGTAAGGCCGGAGGATAGGAAAGGGGCTGGACAGAACCCCTGAGGATGTGGACCAAGAAAGAGGTCCGGGTCCCGAGGAGTCAGCGCCCTGAGTCTGCCTTCCTCCCTGGCCTCTAGAGCCTGCTGTACGCAGACCTGGACCACATGGCCCTGAGGAGGCCCCGCCGGCTGTCCTCCATGGTCCCTGCTGACACATCCACGGTCTACGCGGTTGTAGTTTGAAGGGAAGCCCTTGGCCCAGCCCTCCTGGGGGTGTGCGCTCCCGGCTTGCTCTGTTCTTGGCCTCCTCCTAGAAGAGGAAGCCCAGGAGGCCGGATTCCAGGCCCTCTCTGCCAGAGCTTGCTCCTTCGGTCACTCGCAGCCCTCCTTCAACTTTCACGACTCCTTCTCCGCCTGTGTCTTCTCTAGGCCTGGCTGAGCCCTGCCTCCTGTCCTAAGACATCTGAATTCCCCCATGTTAGCCCAATATCTACAGAACCTTTTTTTTGATCATGAGTATAGGCCTGCTGTTTTCATTTTCCTCCCTGCTGCTCACCTGCTGAAATTGCTTACTCTCCACAAGGGTGCCAGTGTGTCCTGGGTGCCATTCTCCAGCATCCATCGGCTTGGCTTGGATCGTCCTCTTCTTCAAGCTCTGTTTTACTTTGCTGCTGGTGTCTTCCTTCTGAACTCCCCTCCCTTATTCCCTAGCCCCCAAATTCTAGGTTTGTCCCTTTCTTTTTTCCCTTTAGCCCTCTTCAGGGAAGCTTCTATCCACAGCCCTTCCTCAACTCCCTTCTTTACAAATGACACCCAGAATTCTCTCCTGCCTAGATCTAGTACATTGTATCTAGCGGCCCCTGGCATTTTGCAAACATGTCAAACCCAACTAATTCATTGTTATCTCCCAAATCACTCAGGGACTCCTTGAGGTAGTGAACCAGCTGTCCTTGAACTCACTCTGTAGCCCAGGCTAGCCTTAAACTCAAAGCGATCCTCCTGCCTCAGCCTCCCAAGTGCTAGGATCACAGGCTTGTGCTACCATGCCTGGCCCCTTCTCTAAATTCTCTTCTGAGGGCCAGGCATTTAGCTTAGTGTTGTAAGCACCTGCCTGGCAAGCTCAAGGCTGTGAGTTTGACCCCCAGTACCGGAAAATAAATAACTAAATAAATACTCTTCTGAGCAACCCAGTTGCCCAAGCCAGAAACTGGGAGTCATCAATCCTCTTTCCTCTCACTGCCACACCATGAGCCACGAAGCTTTATCTTTCTGCCAAATGTCACTGTCACATCTACACCCATCTCCATACCCAGCACTGATATCACAATGTATTTTCCCAACTTCTCTGCTGGGCCATCCAGAGCCCCAACTCATCCTCTTGCCCTCTCGGAAGCCAAGTAGACCTTCGTCAAGTACTAACTGGCTCACAACACTCTTCTTTCAGAACTTGGGGGCTTATCTCTGTACCCTTCAGCTCTGGGCCTTGGGGTTTTGGTATAAGGTGCCCCAGTACTTTTTTTTCAGTCTCTAGGCTTGTCTCTGTCACTACATGCATACAACATGCCATCCTGGAGAATTCTCCCCAGCCCCCAAATATGCCTTTGCTCTTTCTCCCCACTGCCTGCTGGGACAATTCTTATTTATCATCAGGACTAGATCCAAGTGTAACCTTTCGTGGAAAGTTGTTCCTGACCCTTCTTCCTTCCTCCTGCATACACTGTGATGCCCTAGGGAGTCTCCATATTTTTCTCAGAGAACAGCCTCCTGAGAATTATCCCATCACAACCTGTATTTCCAACTGTAAGAAACTTTCACATGCTGTAAGTTCCCTGACACCAGGAGACTGACTTTGTTGATATAACTGTTGAGCCTCTCAGTAAATGAGTGAATGAAAATTAATGTCCCTGGTAATGACATTTTTTTCTTTTCTATAAAATAAAAGGTGAACTAGTAATCTACCAGTGTCTGAATCATCTGGCATTTAGATAAACTCAGAGGGGGATTCACCCACACACTCCTTTTTCTGCGCTGGACATGCTGTCCATAATAGAAATTCTGACTGTCCAATTGTGTACCTACCACAGGGCTGGACAATGAGCGAGTCATTAAGTGCCTAATGAGAAGAGGCCTCCTTTTCAAACACTTCCCGGTTTCAGTCCTGTCCCATCCCTTTGCCCTGGTAAACATATCAGCCACAGCCCAATGTAAAAGGCCAATCCTGTTTTATTGGTTCTGAAAGACAGCGAGAACTCACCCAGTGGCCCTGTCCTTTCCCCCGTACTATGCCCTCCCTCTACCTTGTGGACCTCACTCCCCACTACTCACCTTCCTCCATCCAACCCTCCTTCCCTTTCTACCCCCTATGCTGCCTACCCCTGGGCGAACAGAACCCCAAGGCCAGGTCCTTAGCTGTGGGGGCGCGTGCTGAGCACCAGGCAGAGGGAACTGAGCCCGGCACCAGCTTTCTCCAGTTCTGAGCAGGACACAGGGACCAGAGTGACATCAGAAAGCTTCTGCAATGCCTGCAGGGAGGATGTGGAGAAGGGTGTAAGACCTGGAAGCCAGAACCACACCCCCTTTTGGCCAGCTCATAGCAACCCCACCCACAGACTTCTATAGAAGTTACCCCTCCTTCCTCCCACTAGGAAAAGAGGAGCCACCTGGTTTTGGTTGGCGGTGGTAACAATGGGACTCTTGCCCTCCCTCACCTCCTGGCTGTTGGGCAGGTCCCCACCTCCTCGATGCAGGAGGAAAGATGGTCCACCAGGTAGTCCAGGACGCAGAAACAGACAGTCAGCAGCTGCGTCATCCGGGAGGGTCAGGGAGGCATAAGGGTGATCTGTCAGTGCTGCCATCGCCTGGGACACGAGAAAGAGGAAGTGTTCCGTCTCAGAGCTTCTTCACAATTGTTCAAATTTTACTCAGGGTCCACGACAGATTAGATTTGTCAAATAATACCAGCATGCAAGCATTGCTTGCTTTGTGTGGGAGGCCTCACCAGGTGCTTTCACTACCCCGGTCCAGTTCTAAGCACTTTAGTTACTTTTGCTAATTTCCAACTCCAGTTCTTCTCACCTATAGCCCACTTCTCTTCTACTTGCTACACCTCCCACAGAGTCACAGCTTCAATTCTACCTTTAGGTGTTTCTCAAAACTCCATCAGAGCACATGCATCACCGACTCTTGCTGGGTCTCCCAGGTCCCTGTCCCACTATTGAGCCTTTTGCTTCCTTGTGTGTACAAAGCTCAGTGAGAGCAAGTGCTTTTGTTTTGTTTTGTCTTTGCAAGCTCACTATGCAGTCAGGCTGGCCTTGATCTCACTTTGTAGCCCAGGCTGGTCTCGAACTCGCAATGATCCTCCTGCTTCAGCCTCCAGAGTGCTGGGATTATAGGAGTGCGCCACCATGCCCAGCTCTAAGGAGGGCGAGTGTTGAAGCTGTGTCCAAGCCTCCCAGCTCCCAGCTCCCAGCTCCCTAGACCGGAGCCACGCCCACTCTTGGCCCAGCCCCTCCTCACCCGAACCGCCTTCTGGGCAGTCTCACTGCTGCCGGCCACTACGGTGCGGGGTCCCCCCATGCCACAGAGGCCGCGCAGGTGGGAGGGTCCTGACACTGGCACGGTGGAGACTGCGAAGTCCTAGAGAGCAAGGGGAGGCGTTCAGGGGCGCGGGAGGTCTGAGGGTGCCTCCCACCCAGGCGCGCTCAGCCTCTTCCTTGGGGGTGAGGGGTCCCTAGGCCACCCCCTCCCCCAGGCGGAGCCGCGCTCACCCGGAACGTGTCCGCCACGATCTCAGCTCCTCGGTGGTTGGTCCACTTGGAGAGGCCCACGAAAAACTCCCGGCCTGCGCCCGAGCGAGAGGAGATGGAAATAGGGCCGGGCCCAGCCCGCCCAGTCTTCCTAACTTCCCGTGATAAGACCCAAAGGTGCGGGCACAGCCGCCAGCCTCACCGGTGAAGAGGACGTCAGTGCCGTCCAGCGTCGCGCTCTCGTCCCCCATCTCCACGATTCGGAGCCCCAAGTCCTGGAGGGCTTTGCGGACTCCATCCACCTAGGGCGGGAGCCGCGAGCGAGCGCGAGGCTGAGACAGCGGCGGTCCCAGCTCCTCCCCTCCCCCACCACACCGTGCCGTGGCCCCCACCTCGGGTCTTCGCGCCGGGCTCCAGGGCCGCGTGATGAGGGCTGTGTCCCCCTGGATCACGGCCGTGTCGCCGAGCAGTGGTCCCAGCGGCAGTGATTCTTCGGGAGGCAGTTCAAGCAGCTGTAGTCCCAGTCGCTGCCTCAGTTTACCCCCAAGCACCCCGTGCTCCCTTTGAGCTTTGGCTAGGTCCAGAGCCGGAAGGCCAGCCACCGCAGCCTCCCCGGATCCCAGGCTCTCGGGGACACCTCGGATCAGGGCATGGGAGCAGCGGCCCAGCCCCTCCCCCGGCGGCCCCATCCCATCCACACAGACACCCCTCCTGGTTGCTGATCTCCGTGTTCCCGTTTTACTGCACGCTTCTGGAATAGACAGAAAGCCAGGAGTGGAGAAAGAGATAAGCAGAGCAGGGCGTGGGGTGGGTGAGGGCGCCTGGTTTCCACCCGCTATCTCCGGGTGCCCCTCCCACTCGCCCCACCCCCTCCAGGCCTCGCTTCCTGTGGACCCCGCGTGGCCCCGCACCCCCTGCGTTGTTGCTCCTTTAAGAGGAGCCCAAGGAGCGGACTGGGATCCCTAATCTCCAAAACACCTGTTGTCCCCGCTCGGGGGCTTCTAGAGGTCCAGGCCAAGCGCCCCTCTTGGCAGCCGCTAGGATGCGCTCACTCCCCAAAAATGCGGCGGCCCCGCCCCCTTAACCCTCAGCTGCTCGCAGCCCGAGGAACCTAAAGTCCGGGCGGGTCCCGCGGGGGTTAAGGGACAAGAGGAGAAAGTGAGGGGCGAGTCGGGCCAGAGGGCTGCAAGTCTCAGACGCCCCAAGGAGAAAGGGGGAGAGGACGGGAAGGAGGACTTAGGGCCTAAGGAGTTAAGCATCCTCTCTCCACCCCGGCCGGCGGCACTGCCCCCGTCGCGACCCGGTAAAAACCAGACCGAGTCCCGGAGGACTGGGAGAGGTCGAAAGCGAAATGCAAGGGGCGGAGAGCAGGGGCGTGTTCAGGGGCGCCAGCGCCGCTCCCTGCTCCGAGACCCTGCGCCCCTGCCCATCTTCCAACGAAGTCCACTCCGCCCGGCTTCGCACCCGAACGCCGGGTCCCCGCTCATTCTGGCCGGCGAGAGCACAAGGCTCAGCACGCCTCAACTCCAGCCCCTCCGCGCTCCAGGGGAGCCCCTTCCCCAGACTCACCTCCTGCGGTCGCCCCCACGCCAGCGGCACCACTATCTGGGCGGGGGCGCCACCCCCGGAAGGTAAGAGTTGCTGGGGGAGTCCTAGTCTTCACGCTACAGCCTGCAAACCCGGGGTCTGAAGGGGGTTCCTGGGCGGGGGAGCTCACGAACTGCGGTGGGGCGGGGGCGCGACAGTCTGGCGGCTCCCAGGCATTGTCTAAGCGGGACGGGGCGGGGCCTCATAGGCCTCGCCCACTTCTCCCGAACTCGGCACCGCCCCTCGAGCTCAGCCCACCCGTATCTGCTGTCTCTGTCGGCGCGGCTGCAAACGCGGCATGGACCACAGGGCAGCGATAAAGTGGACGGGCACTAAGAAGGGCACCTCCACCCACTGCTTTACTGATGGCCTCTGCCCTGCTCTAGAGATCATTGGCCCACCCCTCCTTCCATGCCAACCACACTTCAAGCCTTCTTTGTGTAAAAACAACACCAGAGTTTTGTTCTGTATTTTATTACTGAAATACTTGTCCTACTGGCCCACCACACAGTAAAAATCTTACCCGTAAGGCCCTTACTTCCCTTCCCTTTTCCCCAGCCAGCTGCCCACCCACCCACACCTGCACAAGTGCCCACCGGCCGTTTCGGAGTGTGTCCATCGGGAGCAGTGTGGAAACCAGTCAGGGCTTCCAGGCAAGCATGCGAGGGTGCATGAGGGAGCCTGTCCCTGCCACAGCCTCATTTGAGGGCCTTGGCCACTTGCTCATAGGCCAGCTCGATCTCCTCGTCATCTGGACAGGTGGAGGCAAATTCTTCCCGACCATAAGCATTCCTCAAGTACCGATGCACGCCCTGAAAGGCCTCGGGGATGGTGAAGCCCCTGTACTTCTTACAGACCACCTGGGGGTGGAGGGGGTGAGATCTGAAGGTTAGGCCAGAGACAGACGCCATGCTGGCGTCCTTCCTATTAAGAAATGCACGACAAAATCACACTTTTTGTCCAGGCATTCACTTTCTGGCTGTGTCCTATATGAAATTCTCTAAATTAGCTTTCTTGGCTCCTCTATTGTAATGTCTTCATCCTTTTCACTCACTGAAATTCTGGCCATTAATAACCAGACCCATAGGGTGTGAGGGGTGAACACCTGTAATCCTAGCACTTGGGAGGCTGAGGCAGGAGGACTGCCATGAGTTTGAGGCCAGCCTGGGCTACATAGTGAGTCCAAAGCCAGCCCTATGCTACAAAGTGAGACTTTGTCTCAAAACATAAGCAAACAAAACCCAGACCCTTTCTAGACCACCCCATTCTATGGCGCATCTTTTCTCCTCTTCATTATTTACTTTGCAGTACCGGGAAGTGAACCCAGGGCCTTTACACTGAAGTAAGTCCCCAGCCCTTTAAATTCTGAGACAGGGTGTAAGTGTTGGCTTGAACAGGCCATTTTCCTGCCTCAGCATCCCACAGTGTTGGGATTACAAGTGTGCACTACCATGGCTGGCTGATTTTTGTTTTTCTTTTTGAGACACGGTTGAGCTGTGCCATTCAGACTGCTCTCAAACTCACAGCAATCTTCCTGCCTCAGCCTCCTGAGGTGGGACTGTAGGGGTGTATTACATATCTGGGTCCTTGCTCTGGTTTTTAAACAGAATTTGATATAGGATGGAGGTGTAGCCCAGTGGTAGAATACAGGCTTACCATGTGGGAAAGTTGAATTTGATCCCCAGCACCAAGATCTAATTTATAGACTATGAAATTCTCCTGAGGTTCAACAGTGGCTTTTTTGTTGCATCACTTGACTTTTAGTCTTTTGCTGTGCTGGGCATGGAACTCAAGGCCTTATGTGTTAGGTGAGCATTCACCACTGAGCTGCAACCCCAGCCTGGTCCCTTACTACTATTATTATTGTCTTTTTGAGACAGGTACGCAGTTCAGGCTGGCCCTGAGCTCACTTTGTAGCACAGGCTGGTCTACAACTTGCAATGATCCTCCTGCCTCAGCCCTCCAAGTGCCGGGATTACAGGGGTGCACCATCACACCTGGCCTTGGTCACATTTTATTAATTAACTTTCTCATGTGAATGCTTTATATATTGTTTCTTTTTGAAAAAAGAACCAATAATCAAACAGTATTTGTCTTTCAATATCCACTACAGGGTATCCATGACTCAGCTGCATGGCAGACTGACATGGGCTCCTGTTTCCTAAACTGCACCATCACTCTGAGCTGACAACAACACGACAAAAGCATAGGAAGCAGCAGTTTTCATCTTTCTTAAGTGGAAGTGGAGACGGAAGTTAAGAGTTACGCTTTGATTGAGGGAAAGCCCACTCTCTGATCTGGGGTTATGTCTACCGCAGCCCAGTCCTGAGGACTGAACCTAGAGCCTTTGAAGTGAGCTACATCCCAAGTCATGTCTTCCACTTTTGGGGCAGTCTTGCTAACCTGCCCAGGCTGGACATTTTTTTTACTGTGTGAAGCTCCTGCCTCAGCCTCCCCTCCCAGACAGCCAGGATTCCAGGCACCTGCCACCATACCCAGCTCAATCTGAGGATGTGGTAGTGGTATCAAGACAGAAAGGGTCTCCCGGAAGTCAATACTAGAACGTGTTCCTCTCAGTCAGGCCGTGAGGACCAGACTGTAGCATGGAGTGGAATCCTCCTAAATCAGCAACAGCTGCTGAGGGGCGGGGCTGAGGCTTGCACTGACAGTAATGCATGCAGACCATCCCAGGAAAAGAACTGTCTCCAGAGCAGCTGTTCTGGGAAGGCTGTGGGGAGCCCCTCCGCACCCAGCAGCCATGCCCTCCCACAGAGACTGCCCACCTGTACTATGTGCAGCTTTGGCAACAGGTTACAGTCAGCCAGCGTGAGCTCATTGCCATCCAGAAACTTCCTCCGAGAGATGCCCTCGTCTTCGGCACTGGTCTCGTCCACTTCTTCGGGGAGTGGGGACATCAAGTAATTGTCTAAAATCTTCAGGGCTTTCAGGAGCCCCTTCTCCAGATCTGTGTAAAAGAGGACACTGATGAAAACATCTGAAGACCAACTCGGAAGATCCAGGGATATATCTACCTCGGCCCAGTCCTGGGGGTTGAACCTAGCACCTTTGAACTGAGTTATATCATGAGCCCTTTCTTCTGGCGTCCAAAGACACGTGGGTGTTCCAGCCGAAAACACCCATGGGTACAATGGTGGAGCTAGTCCAAAATAAGAATAGCAAACACTAAAGTAGTTAGTTTGCTGTACGTTATTCTAAGCACTGTTTTTTTCTTCTAGTGGAGCTGAGGATTCAATGCAGGGTCTTGCATATGCTAAGCAGGCACTCTACCACTCCCTTATTCAAAGAAACTTAGAAAGAAAACTTTCCTTAGTTCTCACACCAACCCAGGAAACAGGAATTATTGTCCTCATTTTAGAAATCCATGATGGATTTACCAGGAGGTTAAGTGAACTGCTCAGTTAGATTCGCACACAGGTAGTCTGAATAGGTCTTTAAACACAACCTCATTCTGGCAGAAAACAGGCCAGCAGCCAACTAATGTCCTAAGGGGGGCAGAAAAGGCTGGGGAACAGACGAGAGAGGCCTGAAACTCTTAGCAATGAGAAAGGCCAAGAGACATGGGATGAAGCAGAAACACAGGACTGAGAAGGTTTGCTAACATCTGCTCCATCTCTCTGCTATCTGGTCTTTCAGTTGCCTCAAATGCCTCAGGCCCCGGGTCCGCTCCCCAGCTCCAGCACAGAGGCCTCTGACCCGCATACTCACTATCATTGAGTGCTGGGTTTGAATTCTTGATGTAGGCAGAAAATTTGGCAAATACATCCAGTCCTGCTGTATTGGACTCAGGGTTCAGAGCCGCCAGCTTGGGGTATCTGAAAGTCGTTGGGAGAAACAAGGTAAGGTATCTCCCAAGGAGAGCCTCAGCAAGCTCCCCAGCCACTTCCCCACCAAAATCTCCATTTTCTCAGCATCCTTATACCTGGGAGGACACAGCATGGCCTCCAGAAACTCCTCAATCTTGTTGGTGTCCGTGTGTACTTCTGTGCCATACAGCAGGAATGGGAGCTGCCCTCCTGGACACAGCTTCTGCACTGTCTCTGTGCGCCTAGAAAAGAGACCAAGCATCAGGACAGGAGAGAGGCACGCACAGGTGGGAAACCGCACCGGAGACAGAGAAAGTGGGGTGAGAGAGAGACATGGCCTTCAGATAGAGGGAAAAGGCCAGGACAGAAGGAAGGACTCAGTGGGCGGGTACATGCGTTTATACGTGGGAGCTGAAGAGGAAGAGAAGCGAGCCCACCTCTTGGTGTCAACGGTGGTGACATTGAAGGTGACTCCCTTGAGCCAGAGCACCATGAACAGTCTCTGGGAGAATGGGCAGTTCCCGATCTTGGCCCCATCACTGCCGGCCTGAAATGCAACCCCCACCTAGGGTTAGGCCTGGTGCAGCTCGGAGCTCCCAGGCCACTCGGCAGCCCCTACTCCCAAACCAGCTTTGTTCTGCCCAGGCAAGACAAGTACACTGTCCTCCCCTTAAAAGCCACCCCTAGGGCAGATCCATGAGAAAATTTTCAGCAAAGGTAAAAGCAGGATTCTGGTTTCCTGAAGATTGAGACAGGAGGGAGGCGGTGGAGGGAATGGGATCTGACTTCCTGAGAGGAAGAGGTTAGGGGCTGGAGCCCTGGCTTCCCGGGATCCTGAGTGGCCCAGAGTCTAAGGCCACAAGAGGTAGGGCGGGGTTTAGAAGCCAGAGTTCTGATTCACTACACCTCCCACTACCCAGACTGCGCTGCTACAGCAGTTTCCGGGCTGGAGGCTCAAGGGGTCTGAGGCTTGGCGTGGAGAAGGGGGCTGCCCACTAATTGGCAAACGGTGACCTCATCCCCTAGGGACGCCTCCCCCTCGGCGGAGTGTGATTCATCTCGCTGTCTCGGTCCCCGCGCTTCCTTCCTGGCGAAGGGATGGGGGCAGGGCCAGGCAGCAGCACCCCATTCCTATCGCTAGGTTCCCCGCACGCACGCGCCCCGGGCCCCCCGGGTCACTCCCTCTACATAAGGGCACGGGCCGGAATCTCTGAAAACGCAGCCTCACCCAGGAGTAAAAATAGCCCCGGTGGCTAGCAAGGGAGTGAGGTGGGGACCACACCTAAGGGGGCGGACCCAGACCGGGCTGACTTCCAGGGCCCGGGAAGAGGGAATGGCCGCCCGGGAAACCGGGCCTCAGGGAGAAGAAATGCACGGGAACACAAAGCCGGGGTGAACAAAAGAGAAAAGTGGAGAAAGAGCCTGGAGAATGTGCAGAGACGCAGATCAGTGAACAGCGGAAGGGAGGGGACAGAGCAGTCGCACAGGGCCGCTGCCTGTGGTTCTGATGCCCAACTGCCACGGAATCAGCTCCGTCCGACTACACCCGCAGAGAGCTGCGCCGTCTCCTCCTGCGTCCTCGACTCCGTCCAGGCCCAGCCGGGCTCTGCCCCGCCCGTCCCGGCGTGGCTACCGCTACACGCTCATCTCCCCTCCGCTTCGCTTTCTCCGGCTTCCCCGAGTCCACTCGCGGTCTTAGACTCACCCCACCAGCTCTCAGCCCAGTTCCCTAACTCCACTCCCACTCTCCCCTCTTTTCCGCCCTTGCCAATTCACCTCCCTCCACTCCCGGGCTGTATGCAACACTCCCTTCTGGAATTCTCCCCTGCCACACTCACGCACGCACCCCCCATCTTCCTGGCTTCCCGGGGTCGCGCTCCGGGCGGACGTTTCCCTCGGTCCTGCCCAAGCCCTGCTTTGCCCCGCTCCCCGTCCTTCGCACCCCACCCACCCCAATCTCCTCACTCCTGCAAACTCCTTTCCCCCGCTTTTCTCTCCGCTGGAAACTTGCTCTGTTACTAACTTTCTGGGGTCCAGTCCAGAACTCTGAGGCCCCCGCGAGCTCCCCCGGCTCTCACCCCTCCGCGCCCAGTCGCGCGCGAGCCCGCACGTGGGCCCGGGTGGGGACCAGGGGGACGCGCCGGGCCGCAGGGGAGGCCAGCATCGGCCCCCGGAGCCCCGCGGCGGCCGGGCAGGGCACCGCCCTTACCTTCACGAACAGCTCGACCTGGGGCTGCTCCTCGGCCATGGCTGCGGCGGGGACCAGGAAGCGGCGGCGGCGACGGGGACGGGGAGGGGCCGGCGGGAGGGCGGGTCTCGGGTCGGGTTTGCCCCGCCAGCACCCACCGCACGAGTCCGCTGAGACCAGCGCGCGCGGAACGCAGCTGCGCACCTGCCCGTGCACCCCACGCCCAGCGCCGCCAGCTGCGGCCCCTCCCGGCCTGGGTCGGGGAGTCGCTGACTCACCGGCCGGCCCCGCCCCGAGCCTGGGGAGGGGACCGGAGGCGGGCGGGACTCACCGGGCTTAGGGAGTGGATCCCGGGGAGCGGGCGTCCCGGCCCCTCTGAGGATCAGGGACGGGGGCCTTAAGATTAGAGGGAGTGCTGGGAACCTCGTCCCTCTGACCTCTCCTGGCCAAAACGCTTTCTCCTGCCTCAGTTTCCCTGCTTCATTAATCGGAAGGGTTGTCCATCCTCCAGGAAAAACTTGACACTAGGGCTGGGGCCTTGAAGATGCAGAACGGAGTGGTTCTGCATTCCTTCTAGACTCTAGTCCTCATTCTAGGTTTCTCCTCAGGAGGCTGAGGAAGGCGAGTTCAAAGTTCAGGGGCAGCTAAGCAAGACTCGGTCTCCAAAAGAAATCAAAAAGGTTGGGGATGTAGCCCAGCGCGTGAGGCCCTGGGGTCAATTCCCAGCACACTCGCCCCAAACAAAAGGTTGTTGGAACTCTGATTCCCAAGAACTGGAAACCAAAGCCGTGGTCGAGGTGGCAAAAAGTAGCTCAGAGATAGGAAGGGAGAGTAGGAAGCCAGGTGCTAGTGGAACCGGAAGCCGATCTGCGGGGCTTCGGGGCAGGGCCTCCTCTGCTGGTAGGCTGGCCAGCGCTAATGCTTCCGCTTCTGCCCCTCCACCCACCCCCACCTCCTGGGCCCCTTCCTGTGCCTCTAGCCCTGTTGTGACTGGTCGGTTGCCTAGGAGACAGGTGCTCGGGTAGAGTTATCGCTGCGCTAGGGTACAGCTGCACTGATCTTGGAGGCTGGGGGTGATAGCTGTTCCTATCACCCTAATAAAGCAAAGGTCAGACAGAAAAGTGTGAGTGGAGCCCCAAGGGACACCTGTGTAGGTAAATAGGAAGGACAGAAGCAACCAAGGTAGCTTTCTCCCTTTCCCAGTAACTTTGGTTTGGGAGGGGCTACCCAACTGTGATCTACTGGAAAACCTCCAAAATAGGTTCCCCAAACAGCACACATTCCAGTCTCTACATGAGTCTGTCTCCTATCCAATCATCCCTTCTCTTTTCTCCTCACCACCCTCTGTCCTACAAAAGGCCTACAGTTCCAGAAAAATATGCTGGGCTGCAAGCAAAGCAGGGCTTCAAACTTAATGAAAAGGAGAGCCTGGGGGAAGCATGGGGTGGAGCAACCATATGCCTGCTAGAAACCAGCAGTTAGTGGTTTCCTCCCGTGCTTCCTCTTTTGTGGGGTGTCTTATGGGGGGAAGACAGGGTATATTTGATGTTCACTCACTTCAATTCCAGCATTCTGTAAGGATGTATAATGATTGTGTGTGTGTGTGTGTGTGTGTGTGTGTGTGAATCCCCACCATGGTGAGCCCCCAAGTCTGCACACAGGACTTTTGCTACCAACTGGAGGCAGCCAAAGCAGCCCAGCTTCCCAGAACCCTCTCCCATCCTCCGGGAAGTGTCCATCAGAGGCTCTGTCTGGTGAAGATCTCTGGGAGAAGCTCAGGAAAATGGGCCCAACATTAAGCTCGAACAGGTTTGGCAGCCTCTGCCCTGCCTCTTTTCTTTACGGCTTTATAGATGCAGCTGTCTTGATCACCAGTATTGACTTTGGCTGGCCAGCATGGCTGCCCACAAAGTGTCCTGCCTTAACTCCCCAGGCAAGGGGCAGTGCTGTCCTCTCTGAGCCATTCCTGGGTGCCCCATAGACTTGAGGCCACAGGCTGTACCCCTGAATCCTGCACTGGACAAGTTTCCCTTTCATTTCATTCTTGGCCTCTGCTTTTCTCCTATCTCACTATCTTTTCCCTCTCTAGGCTTCTCTTTCACTCTCTACCCCTCCTTGCTGGGTAAACCAGTCCCTAATCACTTCACACCCCACACTGAAAGTAGTGTTCCTCCCTGACACACCCCAGAGCTGTCATCAGACTCCTCCAGGTTTCCATAGTTTTGTTGCTCAACATTGTGCCACAGGTAACCATTAACTCAGCTCTTAACCCTGCTCCTTGCCTTTCTCACTGCATGGGATTTTCCAATCACTGGTCAGCATGACCAGGTCATCTCACTCTGGCTTTCCCAACCTCTTAGGCAGGACCTCCTTGTCTTCCCATTTCAGGGTACCAAGAACAAAGCCAAGGAAGAAGATGTATTTAAGGGATGGGGGGGGGGACTGGAGATAGAACCCAGGGCCTTCACACTGAGCTACCTCCCAGCCTTTGGGTTTTTTTGTTTTTGTTTTAATTTTGAGACAGGATCTTACTTGAACTTGCAATCTTCCAGCCTCAGTCTCTGGAGTAGCTGAGATTATAAGTGTGAACCACCACACATGGCTAGTCAAGGAATTTTTAAAAACTATGTTTGTTCTTCACAACTTCCTGCCTTCCCTCTGTCCCCTAAATACACTAAAAGAGAAGCTTCAGGGAGCAGAGAAACTTCAAGAAGCCTCACCACGCAGAGTCCATAGTCTGTTCCAGAGTAAGCACTAAGTAGTAGATCCTGAAGGAAAAATGACATCCTCTGTCCTTAAGAGAGAGAGAGAGAGAGAGAGAGTGTGTGTGTGTGTGTGTGTGTGTGTGTGCGCAGGGTACTGGGCATAGCCCAATACTGGTGTAAGTGTTCTTTTGGAATATGGTGTCATTCATTCAAATATTGCCACCTCTTGAGGAGCTGAAATAATAAATAAGGCCCCATAGTGCCCTCCCTGGTGGGTGTGGTCATACCCTGCACCCAGGAAATAGGGAAAGTAGGGCTGAGCTAGGAGTCCTGCTTCTTATTTCTACATATTTATTTAAAACGCTTGCATAATTCTTACTTTGTTTGCCAGGCACAGTTCTAAATTCTTTATAAATACTAACTCGGAGGATACAAATATTAACCTAGAGTTGTTGGTATAGGTTGAAGTAAAATTGCGTCTCTCTATGCTCCAGGAGGAAAATAGGGACTTCTGGCCCGTTAAGGTCGGCCTCTTCCCCCATTCCCCTAGACCCCTTTCCTGGACTTGGACTCTGGCTCTGCTTCGGACCTCTCTCAGGCTCCACCCTACGTCAATCAAAGCCCAGATACTTCCAGGGCTCAAGGCCTGGCTGCTAAGCAACGGCACAAGGCGGGAAGTTTGAACGTTATGGCACCGCCCCCAAGAGCGAATGGACCAATCAGCGCCCAGACTCTTCTTCGCCTGCGGTCCCTGCCTCCTTCTCGCCCTGTTAGTTCCCAAGGCGGGATCCGGGACCCTCAGACCACGGAGGCTGGGGGGCGGGGCCTGCGCGCGCACCCCCCACGCCCCTCCTCTTCCCTAGGCTCGCAACCTTCCGTCTGTCAGTCTGTAGGGCAATGTTTTAGTGGTTGTGACGCAGGTGATGGAAAAGGCGGGAAAACCCCGCGAGTTGGCGGCGGTGTCGGCGGGAGGGCCAGAAGGGTGAGGCTGTGAGGGGGAGCGTGGTGGGCAGAGGCAGAGAGGTCAGCTGCGTCCGCCTCGTCCAGCCAGGCCTCAGGCCTGCGCGTGACGGCAATGAGCGTGGGGGCGTGGAGCTTCCCGGGACTGAGAAGTCGTCCGCTCAGTGCCCTGCGCACCCTCTCAGCGCCCCGTGGAAGTCCCCCGCGGGTTTGCCCTGTGGCTGACCGCCTCGTCCGAGCCCCTTCACGTTGTGCACCCACAGAGCCACCGAGCGCATGGCCTCCCCCGCAGCGACTCCGAGCGCGACGTCGCAGGGACCAGGACCCAGGGCAGCCCCAGCCGGCTTCCCCAGGACGCACCCCGAGACGGGCCCGGAGGAAGCCGAGGATGAGGATGCCCAGGAGTCTGGCGAGGTCTCCAGAGCTGGGGCGCGGATAGTAGTAAAAAGGGGTGGGGGGGGGCTGTCCCCGGCGCCTGCCTCGGCTTAGTAGGAAATGAGGTGACTGACAGCTAAGCCATAGCCATACGCAGCTGTCAGGAGTGGTGCAAAGTGCAGTGTCTTCCTTGCTGGGCAGATCCATCTGTGTGCGCTGTGGAATGGAGGACACCTGGGCATCGCCTACTATGACACCAGCGACTTCACCATCCACTTCATGCCAGATGCCCCAGACCACGAGAGCCTCAAGCTTCTCCAGAGAGGTGGGGACAGGATCACGAGGAATCCCTAGGTTCTCGGGATTGGAAGTGTATTTCACCCATATGACCTAACCTGATTTAATCTACTTTATAGTTGACTACCAGACTCCCTGGGTTGAATTTTAGAATTCATTTTATTACTCAATACATATTTATTAGGTGTGTTCAGTGTATTAAGGGCAGCAGATAGAATCCTTGGCAAATAACTCCAGGGGTTTATAGTCTAGTGACAATCTTCAGGGCATCCCTCTTTCCCCCCACCACTCTGACTATCTTAATACTTTTTTAAAAATCTCATTCCTCACTTTTACTATATTCTCAATGTGCGACCCTACCCTACTCTTGGAGGAAATACATTCTTGAGAGGGAGAGAGGGTAACAAGGAAAGTGCTGTGGGTTCCTTCTTAGTCCAGTGACGAAAATCCTTAAACTCGTTGGGTGCGGTAGTGCACATCTGTAATCCCAGCATTTACAGAACTCAAGTAGGAGGATCACTGAGTTCGAGGCCGGTTTGGGGTACACAGTAAGTTCAAGGCCAGTGTGAACTACATAGTGAGACCCTATCTAAAACACACTTACACACAACAATCTTTAAACTCATTCTCTTTTCTTTTTCTAAGTTCTGGATGAAATCAATCCCCAGTCTATTGTTACAAGTGCCAAACAGGATGAGAGTATGACTCATTTTCTAGGGAAGCTTGGTAAGAACTGCATCAGAAGGAAAGAAAAAATGGAAAAGGACTAATATATGTGGAATGTTCTAGAAGGCTAGAATTGGGTGGAAGTGTGGGACAGAGGTGGAAGGACTGAGAGGTATAGACTGATGGGCTTTTTATTTTTTTTTTTTTTATTTTTTAACTTCCCACACAGCCTCTCAGGAACACGGAGAGCCAAAGAAACCTGAAATCATATTACTGCCAAGTGTGGATTTTGGTATCTCCTTCATTTTACTTTACAATGTCCTATCCTATTGTCCCCAGCCTTTCTCCTTCACCCGATTATCAGAGATCTCCCCTTATCCTTAATGTGTCTCCGTGCTCCATAACTGATCTCCCCAAGATTTCTCCTGCTTTACCCCCCTACTAATCAGCAAATTATTGTGAAGTCTCTGGTTAGAATTGTCTAGTGGTGAGGGTTACCCTCGAAAGGAGGAAGTGATGACATTTTGAACAGCTTGATTATTGAACTTTTCCCCTTTAAGCCACAGTTATTTCTTGCTTAAAAAAACAAAAAGGGCACTACCTCGTGACACTGATGGTCCATAATGACATTTCCCTAACTTCCAGGCTTGCAAAGGGAGTACAGGACGTTAGATGTTAGACCATGAGTGTTACTAGCTCCTCTATCAATACAATCTTTTTGACCCCAAATCCCTCATTTCAGACAGGTATCTCTTTCTCTCCTGAGTCATTAATCTTTCTCAGGTTGTACCCTCGACCAAAAATATTTAAATTATATACATCATAAAAGGCATATTGGACTAAGAAACAAATTTTTGGTTCTTGCTTTAGCTTTCCATTTACTGCCTGTGTAAGCTCAAGCAAGTCTGTCTGTCTGTCTGTCTGTCTGTCTGTCTCTCTCTCTCAATTTCTCCCTCCCCCTCTCTTTCTCCTATTGCCTTGTTCCTAATGGAGTGAAAAAATTGGGCCACAACACCTTTTCTATCCCTTCAGGTCTCGAGATAAGCAAACAGCGCCTCCTTTCTGGAAACTACTCCTTCATCCCAGAGTCTATGACAGCTACTGAGAAAATCCTCTTTCTCTCCTCCATTGTTCCCTTTGACTGCCTCCTCACAGTGAGCTGGGTCCTGGGGCTTAAATGTTGGGGTGCAGCCTTGAGGAAGGCACAAGCACCCCAGTCCTAGGGCTGGGTTCTGGAAGGTACTGGTCTAGTCCTGGGAAATAATAGTTTTCCTTGGTGGTGTTGTCCAGCCCCCAGGACATTAGTATTTACCCCAGCCGCACTGCTGATTCTCCCCAGATTCGGGCCCTTGGAGGACTGCTCAAGTTCCTGGGTCGAAGAAGAATTGGGGTTGAACTGGAAGACTGTAACATCAGCGTCCCTATCCTGGGCTTTAAGAAATTTGTGTTGTAGGTGATTCATCCTAACTTCAACCAAAGCAAAGTGGGATTGGGAGGCCTAAAAAGCAAGTCGGGCCTGGGTGGGGGGCAGTGATCCAGTGGGGGACATACTCTAGGACACAGGAGAATTGGAGGATTGTGGAGCCCTGGGGAGAAGACTGAGATGGTATTCTGGAAGGGGAGCCAAAGGGTGGAGCTTTATAGTGAACCCAGACCCCTCACATCCAAGCCCCCTCCTTGTTTTCTGTCCTCAGGACTCATCTTGTGAGCATAGATCAAGACACATACAGGTGAGGAGGTAGAAGTAGGCTGCTGTCTCTGACAAGAGAGAAGGATTAAGTTTAATGCTTTAATTATCCTAACGAGGCTCCCCGCTCTGAGGCTCCAGTTTCCCTAATCCTAGGGTTATTAAGGGCTCTCTCCATGAAGGAAAGGGGGGTGAGGGGTTAGGAAGGAAAGTGCAAGTGTATCACCTGCCCTCCCTTCCTTTTTTTCCACTGCAATACTGGAGATAGAAACCAGGCCTTGGTGCGTGCTAGGCAAAGGTTCTACCACTGAGCTGCATCCCTGGCCTGTGACCTTTTTTTAAAGGGAGAAACTGAGGCATAGAAAAGTGAGTGATGAATCTTACACCAAGATGACTTCAGGGATGTCCCCAGTCCTCATTCTGCTTTCTCAGTCAATTCCTATTCCTTTCAAAAATCCAAGTTACCCCACACTTCTCCATTTCTCCCTCACAGCGTCCTACAGATTTTTAAAAGCGAGTCTCACCCCTCAGTGTACAAAGTGGCCAGTGGACTGAAGGAGGGGCTCAGCCTCTTTGGTAGGTGTGCGCAGTCCCTCACCCCACACTATAAGACCCTGCCAGAAAAGCAGTCGTCTCCAAAGAAGTGTCCCAGCCCGTCTTCCCACTTCTCCCCGATTCAGTGTCTCTTCCTTGAGTCCAGCTTTCGTGCTGTTTTGCCCCAGCTCCGACCTTGATCTTCTCCATACACATTGCACAGTGTGGTCTGCAGGTCAGCTGTGGCTTGACCAGTTCTGTGTCCATTCCCCAAGTCTGTGTGGATGTTTCTGCCAGTTGGACCCCCCCTTAAGTATGTGCAGCAGAGAGCTATGTAACCGCTTAACTCCCTATTTGATCCCTATAGAAACTTTATTGGCTGTCTCTGGTTTTAGGATAATAGTAGAGATATGACCGTAAGTATCTGCATTATCTCAGGGAGCTGGGTCTCATTTTTATCTCCCTGAGTTAGCCTTTCTGCGAGACTTACCTGGGCCCGCTTTGTGTATTTTTCTGAGTGTTTCTGTGCATGTTCATCCTTCCCTCTTCTCCACGTGCACTCCTTCTGATCAAGATTAGTGGCCAAATGCCAGTGTTGGCTGCCTGTGTCCTGTGTCTGGGCCCTCGGGCCAGCCTGCCTCACAAGAGCTCACCTCTTGTCCATGCCCCCACAGGAATCCTCAACAGATGCCGCTGTAAGTGGGGAGAGAAGCTGCTTAGGTGAGTGGGTCTTAGACATGTGCCGCACACTCATGCGTCAGGTGCATGTACATGTTACACTCCAGTGCCTACTGCCCGCTGTCTGCAGACTCACACACATGCAGAGGTAGCAGTAAAACAACTTCCCTTTTCTGAGTCATGGCCAAATGCACGTAATCCTTCCAATAACCTGTATAGTTACTCATCCTATCCACAGTTTATGTTGTCAGCACAGATATACATATACCCATTGCTGATAGACTTGTAGACAAAAAAGCAGCAGAGCCAGGTGCAGTGGGGCATACCTGTAACCCCAGTATTCAGGAAGCTGAGGCAGGAGGGCTGCTGCGAGCTTGCATTTAGTCTGAACTACAGAGTGAGACCCTGTCTCAAGAAGCAAAACAAAAACCCCCCACAAAACACTAATTAACTCAGTCATATCTTTAATTATAAAAAGACATTTTAGTAAGGTGTAGTTTTGCACACCTGTGATCTCTGCACTCTGGGAGGCTGAGGCAGGAGAATCAAACATCTGAGCCCAGCCTGGGCAACTCAGCAACTTACTAAGATCTTGTCTAAAAGTTTTAACAAAGGGCTGGGGTGGGGGAAGTCTAAGTGTCTGCTTGGCAAATGCAAGGTCGTGAGTTTGATCCCTGGCACCCCCCCCCCAAAAAAAAAGAAAAGAAAGAAACCTATAACCCCATAAAAAAGGGCTGGGGATTTAGCTCAGTGGGAAAGTGCATGCCTGGCAAGCGCAAGGTCCTGAGTTTGATCCTGGGTAACAAAAGAAACCCCTAAAAAATAAAAACGTTTTTAAAAATAATAATAAAAGGCTTGGGATATAGCCTAGTGTGAAACCCTGAGTTTAATCCCTAGTACTACAAACAACAACAACAACAAAACACACGCAGGCCAGGGGCGGGGGTTGTAGCTCAGTGGTAGACGCCTTGCCCGGCATGCACGAAGCCCTGGGCTGCATCCCTGACACCAGGAAAAACACCAAAACTCAAATTTGAGCTGTTCTCTGATAATCTCCAGATTTGCGTGCCTAGTTCTAAACCGCATGTGTGGCCCGCTAACTGCAGACCCTTGCCATCAAAGCTTCCACAGGAGCCTAAACCCTGTAGGACTGCTGCCCACTGGACCTGCTCCTCTTCCTGCTGCCTTTCTTTCTCCTGGCTAATGGCATCGCTGGCAGTGGAGCTCCTCAAGCTACCAGCCTTGGCCGGATGCTTCTCAACCCTGCGTATTCAATTATTCAGTACAGAGCCTGCTTGCGTTCTGAAATGTCTCTCTCAGCCTTCCCCTTTTCCACTGTTCCGTCCTTGTCTCTCTCTCATTCTCACTCTATCTCTCTCTGTCTCTGCCTCTTTCTTTGATACAGGCTGTCATGGTGTAGCCCAGACTGGCCTTGAGCTCAATGATCCTCCTGCCTCAACCTCCTGAACATCGGGGATTATAGGAACATGCCATCATGTCCAGAAAACGCATTTCTTCCCTGTCCTTTCCTCCTCTCCCCTGTACTGGGAATCAAACCCAGGGCCTCACATGCTAGGCAGGTGCTCTACCTCAGAACTAGCTAGCATCGCATTTAACCTGGAGGACTGCATTTGCCTCCTAATTGGTCTGTCTCTAGTCCCCACCCCCCTTGCTGGGAATTGAACCCAGGGCCATCACACTGAACAACGTCCCCAACCCTATGTTATTTTGACGCAGGGTCTTGCTGAGTTGCCCAGGCTAGGCTTCAACTTGTGATCTTTCTGCCTCAGCCTCCCAGAGCACTGGGATTATGGGCCTGTAGCAACACACATGACTTCCTTTTTCCAATTAATCTTGTCACTCTAAAATGCTGCCATTCCAACACAGAGATTTGAGCATACCACAGCATTCTTTAAAAACCCTAAGCAGAAACAGTGGCAGGAGCTTCCCTGTTACTGCTGGGTGAAGACCAGCATCTTCCCAGTGTGGTGTTGCAGTGTGATGTTCAATGTGGCCACTGAACGAACTGAGTTTTAATTCGCCTTCCTGAACTCCCCGTGAGTCCGCTCCTGCTGGATCCTTCCTGCATGCTCATCCTTCAGGGCTGGTTTCCCCTATGGAAACATGTCTTGCCTGAATTTATGTTCTTCTCTCTGAAAGGTCTTGTCACCTGTTCTCGCTCTGTCAGACTCATATCCTCTTCAAAGTGCAAGCCAGTTGTCACTTTTTTGACAGTTTTCGCAGATTCCTGCCCAGATACTGATGTGGAACTTCTTTGTGCTTCCACGGTGCTGGTTTATTTTTTCACTTGCACTGTCATACCAGATTAGAAGCAGCCCTCATGAGTCTGTGTGCTTTTGTAGCTATGTGCTGGGCACATGGCCCTGTATATAGCAGTGGCACTGAACGAACACAGTACCTAGGTGCAAGCATACCAGTCATGTCACTCCAGCAGTCTTGGCTAGCCTACAGGTGCACAGGCCTTTCCCTCCCTCCTCGGCCCCTGCAATATGAATCGGGTAGGGCTTAATTTAGGATAACCTCTGAGGTCATCTCCAGGCAACTTCTGAGATAATTTAATTACCCATATGTTCTCCAGTGCTGTACGTGTAGATCTCTAATCTCAACCAGGGCTAGAGGGAAGGAAATTCTCAGCGGAGAACTGGGTTAATGATGGAGGAGGAGTGTAGATTTCCAAATGGGATTCACATAGAATCATAACCTAAATGATGAACTAGGGACCCTGCTGGCCGTGGACACAATCCTGATGTGGCTGAATGTCACAGGCGTTGTCTGGCACTTTGGAGACCTGAGTTTCTCATTAGCAGTATGACTCTGGACAAGCTTCTTATCTGCTAAGGGACTTGTTTCCTCAGCTGTGAAATTAGGGAATTGAGCTTGACCGAGGGCTCCCAAGGTACTTGTAGAACACGAGTCAAGAGGCCTGGGTGTTGTTTGAGAAAGTCTGTTAGTGAGGTATAGCAAATACCCAAAGTGGGTATAGGGCAGACACAGGCCGTGGCTTACACTGCCTTGTTGGAGCTCTCTGTGACCAAGGGGTGGGGTGGAAGTAACTGAAACCCACATTGAAGTCCATCTAAGTCTCCAATTTCATTACTTTTTAGAAATGAACTTGGCACATTTATTTTTCATTTTTAAGAGTAGAAAGAATTTAAGAGTAGAAAAAGTTTATTAAAAGGAATAAAACTTCTGTCTAAAAGAGACAGAAGTGCTCGCTTTGGCAGCACATATACTAAAATTGGAACAGTACCGAGATTAATATGGCCCCTGAGGAAGGATGACATGCAAATTCGTGAAATATTTCATACTTATTTTTTTTCTGATACTGGGGATCAAACTCAGGATCTTGTGCTTGCCAAGCAGGCACTTATGCTGCTGAGTTAAACCCCCAGCCCCTAGGTGTTTCATATTTTAAAATAATAATAAATAATAAAAGAGACAGAAAAGGATCAAGGCTATAACTCAGTGGGATCAGAGCCTGCCTGGCAAGTGCATGGTCCTGAGTTCATTTCCTGGGATTTAGTGCAGCAGCATAAGTGCCTGCTTTGCAAGTGCGCAGTTGTAAGTTTGATCCCTGGTACAAGAAAAAGGAAAAAGAGAGAGAGAGAGAGAGAGAGAGATCTAGAAAGTGTGCTGCCTTCCTGTTTCATTTTAATTTGAGGTTCTCTGACCCAAGGCAAACAACAATAGACTAATGTAAAATATATATACTCAGGAGCCAATGTTTGTACTTGTTGGCTCTCGCAAAATGCTTTTAAAAATGCTTAGTGGCTGAGTGTGCCTGTACTCCTAGCACTTGGGAGGCCTAAGCAGAAAATCACAATGAATTCAAGGCCAGCCTGAGCTGTATACTGAGACCTTGTCTCAAAAAATTAGTTAATTAAAATAAATTTAAAAAATAAAAAATGCTTAGTGGCTCAAATGTAAAAAATTTATGGATTTAAATTATTAGGGTTTGGGGGGGTTTTGGTTTTTGGTGTGTTTTTTTGTTTATTTTTTGTTTTGTTTTGTTTTTTGTCTTTTTCAGATAGGGTCTCGCTATGCAGCTCAGGCTGGCCTCGAGTTCACTTTGTAACCCAGGCTAGTCTGAAACTCAATGATCTTCCTGCCTCAGCCTCTCAAGTGCTGAGACTACAGGTGTGTACCACCACACCCAGCTAAATTCTTAGTTTTATACTCTTCATAATCGTAGGGTTACAGGGACACCTGCAATTAGACAAACATAGATGAGACATTTGTTTCTGTATATACTTTTTTAACTTATTAGGAAATACCTTTGCCATCCAAAATAAAAATAATAACAACAACCTCTCACCAGTTTAAGACTCTGTTAGGGGCTGGAGATGTAGCTTAGTGGTAGAGTGCTTGCTGAGCATGTGTTAGGCCTCGCATTCTATCTATAGTACTGGGGGAAAAAGTTCTGTAGTTCAGCTTCTGGAGGCTGAGTCAGAAAGAGTGCAAGGTTTTTTGTCTTTTTTTTTTTTTTTTTTTAAAAACGAGGTCTCCCAATGTAGTTAAGTCTGGTCTTGAATTCACCGTGTAGCCCGAACAGGTTGGCCTCCGAACTCAGTGACCTCTCTCCCTCTGCCTCCCAGAGTGCTGAGATTGCAGGTGTGCACCACCACACCCAGCAAGATTGCAAATTCACCAAGGGCTTAGCTCAGCGGCGTAAATGCCTGCTTTGCAAGCGCGCACTCTTGAGTTCAATCCCTGGTGCCAAAAAAAAAAAAAAATTGCGAGTTTGAGCCCAGCCTGGGCAATGTAGTGAGACCTTCCTTGTCTCAGAATAAGAAATGGAGTGGGAATGTTGGCTCAATATGAAGGCCTTGGGTTCATTCGCTAGTACGAAGGCAGGGAAAAAAAGGTCCAGGATAAGACGCCCTTGTTGAAGTCCCTTAAATGTCCCTGCTGACACTCATCTTTGCAGAGATCACCGCTCCTCTGCAGCCTTACTCCATGAGGGACTGCTACTGCCTCATAGAGGAACACGGAAAAACAAGTGGCTGCCACCCAGAGACACTTTCAGAGCTAAATTCAGACATGCAGACGCATTGATTCACCCTCTGCTACTCTGCCCCAGAGGACACCACCATGTTGGCACACAAATACCTCAACACATTGCTCTCTGACAGGCTCTGTCACACGGCCACATGGAGCGACACATGGCCTCGTCCGTCAAAACCAGCACACACAGCACTCACGCTTACACCCAGCAGTTTTCTGTAGAGACACAAACACCCACACTCCCAGGACCCTGCTCTATAGCACATCACGGGCACGAATTGCCACACACCCCCAGGGGCTGCCAAACATTTTGGCAACGTGAAATCAAGGCAACCGTGAGAAACGATGTAATTTCCAGGCCCCCACTCCCACCCCCACTTCCAGGCTGTGGTTTACTCGTCCAACTCAGGACCTGGGAGAACTCAATTCCAGGCTGGATGTCATTCAGTTTTTCCTGCTGCCCCAGAACCTGGACATAGCTCAGATGCTGCATCGGTTCATGAGTCACATCAAGAATGTGCCCGTAAGTCCAGAGTGGAGGGAAAGGAAGTTGAGGGCCAATATATGACAGGTTTTTGAGGGGCATTCCAGGTAGAAGAGGGGAGGCAGTGACTGTCCCCTTTTCTCACTACAGATGATTCTGAAACGCATGAAGTTGTCCCATACCAAGGTCAGCGACTGGCATGTTCTCTATAAGGTAAGTCCTCTCTTCTCAAATCCTGGAAGTCTAAATCCCGTACTGTTTGACACTTTCTTTTCTTTGGTCACTCTGTCCAGCCTTAACCCATCACTTTCAAAAATATCGTACAGCAGAAAATGTCAGAAATATTTAAAGAATAATATACCTCGCCGCCTTGTACTCACCATGCAACTTTAATACTTTGACTCATCTCAATCTTGTTGCAGCTATAGCTCTTCCCACTTTCCCCTTCTTGGATTATTTTGAAATAAATCCCAGCCATTATATCATTTTATCCATAAATGTTTCAGTGTTACTACTTTAAAAATTATTTTTAAAAGAACAATGGGGCTGGAGGTATGCCTCAGTGGTGGAATGCTTGCCTAGTGTGTACTTCTTTGGTTAGGTTAATTCCTAAACATTTAATTTTTCTTGGTACTATTGTGAATGGTATTGTTTTCCTATTTTTTTCTCATTACTTCATTACTAGTATATACAAATGCTATTGATTTTTGGGGATTGATTTTGTATCTTGCTATACTATTGAATCTGGTTATTAATTCTAGGAGTCTTTTGGTGAAATTTTTTGATCTTTTATGTCAAAGAGCATATCATCTGCAAATGATGATAATTTGACTTCTTTTCATATGCATATCATTTTTATTTCTTTCTCCTGCCTGATTGCTCTAGCTAATGTTTCTTTCTTTTTTTTTTTTGGTATCAGGAATCAAACTCATGACCTTGCATATGCCATGCAGGTGCTTGTGCCACTGGGCTAAATCCCCTGCTCCTGGCTAATTTTTCAAGAACTATACTAAACAGGAATGATGAAAGTAGACATCCTTCTTATGTTACAGATTTTATTTATTTTACTTTATTTTGTTTTGAGACAATTCTACTGCAGCTCAGGCTGGCCTTAAATTCACTGTAGTCCAGGCTGGCCTTGAACTCCAAGTGATCCTCCTTCCTCAGCCTCCCAAGTACTGGGATTAGAGGCGTGTGACACTATGCCCAGCTATAACTGATATTATTATTTTATTATTATTATTATCTGGAACTGAGGATCAAACTCACAATCTCATGCTGGCCAGGCAGGCACTTGTGCTGCTGAGCTAAATCCCTGGCCCCTGGTTTTATTTTTATTTATTTATTTATGCTGAGAATTGAACTCATGACCTTGTGCTTGCCAGGCAGGTGTGCTGCTGAGCTATATGCCTGGCCCTGTAACTGATTTTAGAGGGAATGATTTCAGCTTTTCCCTACTTAATATGATGGTGGCAGTAGGTTGTCATAAATGGGTTTAATCAGCTTGAGATCGGGTCCTTGTATACCTATTTTAGTTTTTTTTATCATGAATTCGTGTTGGATTTTGTCAAAGGATTTTTCTCCATCTATTTGTCATTTTTGTCCTTGCTTTTGTTGATGAGCTGTATTGCATTCATGGAGCATGTGAACTATCCTTGCATCCCTGGGATGACGCCTGCTTGGTCTTGATAGGTGATGTTTTTGATGATTTGATGCCTTCTCTTTGGCAATATCTTGTTGAGGGTTTTTCTGTATCTATGTTTGTTATAGAGATCGGTCTGTGGTTCCTTTTGCTTGGATCCTTGTCTGGTTTTAGAATTGGGGTAATAGTAGCTACCAAGAATGACTTTGGGTGTACTCCTCACTTCCAAATTCATTAAACAGTTTAGCCCAAGTGAGCCCCAATCTCCAAAAAAAAAAAAGGAAATAATAAATAAAAATTATAGCTCAGTGGCACAGCATCTGCCTGGCAAGCATGAGGTCCTGAGTTCAACTCCTGGTATCGAATAAATGAATTTTTAAAAAATAGTTTCAGGAGGGGCCAGGGATTTAGCTCAGTGGCATAAGCACCTGCCTTGCAAGTGTGCAGTTGTGAGTTCAATCCCTGGTACCAAAAAAAAAAAAAGTTTCAGGGGTATTGGTGTTTGATTTTCTCTGAAGTTCTCATCGAATTCAGTGGTGAATTCATCAGGTCCTGGACTTAGTTGATAAGTCTCTCACTACCACTTGAATTTCATTACCTGTTATTGAATTATTTGGAGTTTTTATATCTTCCCGGTTCGGTTTTGGTAATTCATATCTAGGAATATATTCATTTTTTCTGAATTCTCTAATTTATTAAAATCTAGATTTTTGTAGTACTTACTAATAATTGTCTGGATTTTGGTGTTGTTCATTGTACTTTAATATTTTTCATTTCTTTTTTTTGGTGGTCACATTTTATTTTAAAGATAATAAAATCCAACAAAACAGAACAAATCCAATCAAAATAAAGCAGTGGAATTGGTACAGAACTTCAAAGCAAGATACTGGGAAAACAACAATAGCTACCATAGTATATCTTCTTATCTTCACAATAGTCCATTCCATCAGATACAGCAAAATCAAACCAAAACAAAGCAGAATAAAACCAATCAAAACAGAACATTGAATCAAGCAAAAAAATTAATCAGAAAAAAAAAACAAAACAGAAAGACAAGAGAGCAGGAAATCCCCCATATGTGCTATAGTATAGCACACTGTCACACTCCCAACAGATGCTCAGACCGCCAGCCCCAGGCCTGCAAGGTCACCCGAACAGTGCAAGCATTCAGCTACTTTTTTTTTTTTTTTTTTTTTTTTGTGGTACTGGGGATTGAACTCACGACCTCACAGGCGCTTATGCTGCTGAGCTAAATTCCCAGCTCTTCAGTTGCTTTTTGTACCTCAGTTGCTATCAACTCAGCCTGTGCGCTGAACCAGCCGGTTGCTTGTGTGGGGGTGCATGGTATTGATGTTCAGCCCATGAGCTGATAGGCTCACGGAGGCGAGGCACTGTCTGACTTTTCTCTTCCTGGGCCCTGCGTGGCTTGTGCAGCTCATCAGAAAGTCTGGCTAGTTGGCTTTTTGGTGGGCTCCTTCCAGTCCCAGCTTGGCCAGTTATTGGGAGGCACTGACTTTTCTCCATCTTTTTCATTTCTAATTCCATTGATATGGATCCTTTCTGTCTTCTGGGTTTTTTTGTTTGTTTGTTTGTTTGTTTTGTTTTGTTTTTTGTCTTTTTGGGACAGTGTCTCACTATGTAGTTCAGGCTGTCCGTGAGCTCACTTTGTATCTCATGCTGGTTTTGAACTAGCAGTGATCCTCCTGCCTCAGCCTCCTGAGTGCTGGGATTACAGGAGTATGTCACCATGCGTGGCTTTTTTTTTTTTTAAATTAGGAAAATTTTTATTGGAAAAAGGAGGAGAATAGACCCAGGATTTCCAGGAGGGGTCCCAAATAGGGTGGCCCTTTTTGGTAAGATTGGCTAAGGGTTTGTCTATTTTGTTTATTCTTTTGTTTGCTTGCTTGCTTCTTTTGGTACCAGGAATTGAACTCACGACCTTGTGCTTGCCAGGTAGGTGCTGTGCCACTGAGCCATATCCCTGACCCTCTATTTTGTTTTAAGAACCAGCTTTTTTTGGGGGGGGGATTTAGCTTAGTGGCACAAATGCCTGCCTGGCGAGTGTGAAGTTGTTTGATCTCCAGAATTAAAAAAAAAAAAAAAAAAAGGAAAAGAAAAAGAAAAAGAAAAAAGAAAAAACTCTTCTTTGATTCTTGGTATTTTTTTATTTATTTATTTATTTATTTTTGGTACCAGGGATCAAACTCACAACCTCATGCTTGCCAGGCAGGCATTTATGCCATGAGCTAAATCCCCAGCCCTCTTTTTAGTATTTTTAGCCTTGATTGTATTAATTTCTGCTCTGATCTTTATCACTTTCTTGCACTAGCTTTGGATTTGATGGCTATTGTTTTTCTAGGACCTTTAGGTGCCACTTAGGTTACCCAAGACTTGATTGCTGACTGTGGTTATTGCTGCCTGCGTATCTGACTTCTAGGCCTTCACCACCGACACTGACAGGAAATGCCAGGGCCAACCCAGGCAGGCACGTCTGCAACCCTGTATCTCTGTGTCAAAGACCTGCGAGTTCACACTGATATCTGTGATCCAGTCCAGGGCCACAGAGTTCACTGTAGACTTTCTTTTCTTCGTTAATAACTTCTTTCTCTCACAGGGAGAAATCTGGTTCTCATCTGCTATATCTTATTACATAAAGTAGTTTAAGTTTTTTGAATAAATATGAGCAAGTGTGTCTGACTATCTCCTATCCCACTGCTTCTTCACATTTATCCCGTTTCAGTCCTGTCAGGCTCCGCACAGGAGCACTCTGGGAAACCCTGCTCAGTGTGACATGTTAAAAGCTACCTGAATCCCACTCTCTCATTCCTTGCCCTGAGACCTGGAGGATTAGGCCGCCGCCTCTTTGCGCCCAGGCCGTTCCTCTGTGGAATGGCATCTGCTACTGCTCTGTCCGTCTCTCAGGATTACGCGGAGGGGTGAATGAAGTTCACGTCTGTGAAGGGCCAGCTCGGTACCTGGCACACGGCCGTCAGCCCTTCCTACCTGCTCGCGCGTGCCGTCGCCGAGTGCCTCCCTTCCTTTTGAACCTTAGTCAAGACTCATCTTTTCTTTTTTCTCAGTGCTGTGGTTCAAACCCAGAGCCTCACAGGTGTTGTGCAACACTCCACCACTGAGCTGTGTCCCTAGCCCCGCTCGCTCGTTCTCTCCAGACTTCCCAAAGTGTTCTAGGTCACAGTGGTCTTACTCTCTGACCTCCTTAGTAATTTAGTAATGTCTACAACCTAGCTAATCTTTTGTGTGGGGCTAGGGGCTAGTCATTGTTTTTGCCGCCTGTTTGTCTCCATCACGGCTAGATTACAAACCACCTGTCCCCTGCTGTCTAATGAAGCACTGTAAGTGTGTGAGGGCTCGAGTCCGTCCACACCCCGGTGTGGGGTTAGACCAGCCCCTCATGTCACTGACCCTCACCCCGGGGTTTCCTCCCAAGGACTCCCATCCCCTCTTCCTGCTCTCTGTGCTGCCCCTGCCTCTTCTCATTCCCCTTTCTGCCTTTTATCCGTTTGTCTTTTCCCCTCCTCTGATAGGAGTCCGACCTATCTTTCTCCTTCCTTCCTTCCTTCCTTCCTTCCTTCCTTCCTTCCTTCCTTCCTTCCTTCCCTCCATTCTCTCTCTCCCTCCCCCTCATTGCCTTTTCCTCCTTCATGTTTTGCAGTACTGGGAATGCAATCCAGGGCCTCAAGCATGCTAGGCCAGGCTCCACCACTGACCTACTACTACACTCCAGTCTCTTACAGGAATTTGTAACAGAACTATCAAGGAGCTTACCAGCAAGGCATGGTTGCACACTCATACTCCAGCACTCTGGGAGGCTGAGGCAGGAGGATTGCAAATTTAAGCTCAGCCTGGGCAATTTAGCAAGACCCTGTCTGAAAACAAGTTTTTTAAAAAATCATCTATTGGGCTGGGGATTTAGCTCAGTGGCTTAAGCGCGTGCCCGGCAAGCGCAAGGTTGTGAGTTCAATCCCCAGTACCAAAAAAAAAAATCATCTATCACTTTCTTTTTAAATCTGCCTGTGTTTCTGTCCTGACTAGACTGAGAGCTGTCTGGGACAGGGGCTTATCTCTCCTGTCTTTGCAGCCTGATGGTTTAGCACAGCACCTGATGCAGTTTACTCTCTCGCTGTTTCCTTTTGCCTTTGAGCTCTTCTCTGTCTTTGTTGCTGTTTTCCCTGTTGGTCTTTGCTCTTGTCAGGCTGTCCCTGTCCCCACCCCTCCTCGGCACCTTCCCCGCCCCGCAGACTGTGTACAGCGCCCTGGGCCTGAGGGATGCCTGCCGCTCGCTGCCGCAGTCCATCCGGCTCTTCCGGGACATTGCCCAGGAGTTCTCCGACGACCTGCACCACATCGCCAGCCTCATCGGGAAGGTGGTGAGTGGCAGCAAGGACATGGCACCCAGCAGGCAGGGAGGTCTGAGGTTGCAGAATGGAGAGGGACATGGCCTGGGGGGTGCAGAGGTGGGGAAGCTCGGGAAACTCAAGAGTGGGATGGCGAGAAGCGGCAGCAGAGTGCCGGAGCTTTCTGGAAGGCGAGGGTGAAGGCAGAACTGCAGGAGGAACAGGGCCTGAGGAGAGCGGAGGAGCAGCACTGTAAGAACTGGGCTGCCGACCTCTCCCAGGTGGACTTTGAGGGCAGTCTTGCTGAGAATCGCTTCACCATCCTCCCCAACATTGATCCTGAAATTGATGAGAGTGAGTATCAGGTGTGGGGATGAGGGTGTGAACCCCAAAACACAAACCGGCCTGCCATGGGTACCATTTCCAGCTGGGGACTGCCCTAGCAGCTAGGCAGGGACCTTACTTTTGATATCCATGTGTCTTCTACCCTCCTAGAAAAGCGAAGACTGATGGGTCTCCCCGCTTTCCTCACTGAAGTTGCTCGGACGGAGCTGGAGAATCTGGACTCACGTATTCCTTCGTGCAGTGTCATCTACATCCCTCTGGTGCGGGTGGGAGGGAGGTCTTTTCTTTCTTTTTTGAGATAGCATCTCTCTATGCAGTTCACGCTGGCCTTGAACTGACTTTGTAGCTCAGGCTGGCCTCAAACTCGCAGTGATCCTCCGGCCTCAGCCCCCTGAGTGCTGGGATTGCAGGCATGCACCACCATACTCCACAGGGAGGTCTTTTTTTCATTGTTATTTTTTAAGGATTTTTGAGACAGCCGGATGTGGTGGTACACTCCTGCAATCCCAGCACTGGGGAGGCTGAGGCAGGAGGATCATTGCAAGTTTGAGACCAGCCTGGGATACAAAGTGAGCTCAAGGCCAGTCTGAACCACATAGTGAGACTGTCTCAAAAAGACAAAAAAAAAAGAAAAAAGATTTTTGAGACTGGGTCTCACTATGTAGTCCAGGCTGGTCTTGAACTCACTGTGAGTCCAGACTAGCCTCAAAGTTGCAATGATCCTCCTGCCTCAGCCTCCTGAGTGCTGGAAATGCAGGTGTGTGTCACCATGCCCAGCCACCGGGGCTCTTAGTGAGGCCTGAATACTCTGAGTGGCCAGGCCTCCTGAGGGAGGGACAGGGTATGTGTGCAGGGGCCTCTGGGAGCTCCTTTGTCCAGGCAAGATGGTGCCCCTAGGTCACTCTCTCCTTCATCACCTCTTTACTCCCCTAGATTGGCTTCCTTCTTTCTATTCCCCGCCTGCCTTTTATGGTGGAGGCCAGTGACTTTGAGATTGAAGGACTGGACTTCATGGTGAGATCCTTGGGCTCTGCAGGGCTGGTAAGGCAAGTGAGCAGTGTGGCAGTGCTCACTGCAGACTGACTCAGCCTTCCCAGCCTGCCAACGCCATGAGGGAGAAAAGGCGGGCGCTGGAGGTGGGGCTAGGCAGGCTCAAGGGGAGAGCAGGAAGGACCACACGTTGCAGAGCCCACAGCTTTGGACCCTTGTCCCCAGTTTCTCTCAGAGGAGAAGCTGCACTATCGCAGTGCTCGGACCAAGGAGCTGGACGCGCTGCTGGGGGACCTGCACTGCGAGATCCGGGGTGAGAGGAGCCAGGGTTGCGGGGAGCAGCAGGGCAGCGCCGCTCCCGACCGGCCCCTTCTCTCCCGGACTCCTTGGCCTCCCCTCCGGAGCCTGGGTGTCTTGGCGGCGCCTTCACGGCTGCTTCCAGGTCTCTGAGGCCTCTGACCGTCCTCACTTCCCCTCTAGACCAGGAGACCCTGCTGATGCACCAGCTGCAGTGCCAGGTGCTGGCGCGGGCCGCCGTCCTGGCCCGAGTGCTGGACCTGGCCTCCCGGCTGGATGTGCTGCTGGCTCTCGCCTCTGCTGCCCGGGACTACGGCTACACAAGGCCCCGTTACTGCCCCGGACTCCATGGGGTGCGAATTCGGAGTGGCAGGTGAGAAGACACAGGGACTCGGGTCCCCATGTGGACCTAGGGGTCACACGAGCCTCCTCTGTGCCCCCGCAGACATCCACTGATGGAGCTGTGCGCCCGAACCTTCGTGCCCAACTCTGCAGAGTGTGGTGGGGACAAGGGGAAGGTCAAAGTCATCACTGGTCCCAACTCCTCAGGGAAGAGCATATACCTCAAGCAGGTGAGGAGCAGTCCTGGCCTCACCTTCACCACCCACCACACACACACTCACTGCTCTCCCCTTCTGCGCCTGGAACTCCCCCCTGAGTGGACAGCTGTGTGCTGTTCCCAAGGCTGCCTCTGCCCACTCTGACCCCTTCACAGACTCGAAGTCAGGACCCAGAAAGGAGAGGGGAGGGGAAAGGGGAGGGGAGG
>PVLA01007361.1:0-32826 GCA_004027455.1 Hydrochoerus hydrochaeris | reverse complement strand
CCAGGGTGGGGTGTGTCCTCCATGGGGACCCCAAAGTGGAAGAGGAAGTCCAGGGAGGTCTGGGCTGGGGGAGGGGGAGAGCTAGGGCAGAGACTGAGAGGAATGTGACAGGACTGCCAGCTCCTCAATCCCAGGGACACCGCCCTCTTTACCTTGCACTCTCACGCGAGGGGTGTCTTTAGCTGTGACCTGGATCTCCCAAGTCCCTGTCTGGGGGGTGTCCGCCATGGTCACCAGCCAGAACTGTCCAAAGCGGCGAGTGTGACCTAGAGGACCCACACCTTCTTTGTGGTCCTGAGACACCCCTGGAGTGGAAACAACGTGTCACATGGAACAGCTTCCTCCCCTAAGCACATCCCCCTCATGTGCAGCTTCCCAGTTTCCGGTTCTCTCTGCCTGGAAAGACATGAAGGGCTACCTGCAGGGTTCCTGATCCGGAAGCTGTGGATCTTCCCATGCAACCGGACAGTGAGCTTCCGGAGCAGCCCGTCCACACTGAACACAGCTGGCCTCCCAGGGACCACGATGGGAGGCTCCAGGGGAAGTGTCACCTGGGAGACAAGCAGGACTGGAAAATGGGGGAGACAGTACTGCATGGGATGGGGTACAAACAGGTGGAGATGGACACCAAGCCAACAAGTCCAGTGGGGTCATCAACCAGGCCAGCTGTGGTCAGTGACAGCTGGAGGTGAGGTTTCAGAATGAAGGAGTGACTCTTGTCCTCCTTTAAAAGATGACAGGGCTTCCCGTCATCGCCTTGAGGACAGAGCCCCAGAGGCCATAGTGGAGAAGTGGTTATAGCCAATTTAAGGGGCAGGGAGAGAAGCTTCCTTTTCTACCCTTGTGACCAAAAGGAAGCACAGCACCCTTTCTCCTTGAGGAAGAAAGACTCAGCATTGCACCCCCACCTCTGAGCCGAGGGCGCCCACCCTGTATGCAGTGTGATAGGGAAATATGGTGAATCTTAAACTTTCTAAAAGTATCACAGAGGGCCAGGGATAGAGCTCAGTGGCATAAGCACCTTCCTGGCAAGTGCAGGGTCCTGAGTTTGATGCCTGATATCCAAAAAAAAAAATAAAAACATCACAGAAAAACACACATTGCCATTAATCTTCAAAATATGCCCCTAACTGTGAACACGTGTTATCGCCTCATTCTCGCCACTTCCTAAAGCAGTTCTGAAGTCCTCTCTGGGGGTGTCCTCAGCAGTGCAGCTGCAGTTGCCTCCGTGTCCAGAATCCACTCTAAAGGTTTAGCCCTCCTGGTCTCCGTAGCAGGCAGGGGTTGGGGGGCGCAGGCCGGATCCAAGCGACCAGGCGCACAGAATGCAGTCAGGCTATTAGGCGCCTGCGGCGTCACAGACCGCGCAGAACAGCAGCGTTTGCTGCAGTTTTGATCGCACCTCATGGGGACGCCCCTGAGAGAGGACTTCTGTAACAACTTAGAACATGGCAAGCACAATGTGGCAGAAGCGTTCAAACCTAGGGAGAATATTTTTGAAAGGGATTCATGGCAATTAATCATCTACTATAATTTAAAAAAAATTTTTTTTCTTGGTACTGGGGATTGAACTCACAACCTTGTGCTTCCTGGGCAGGTGCTTGTGTTGCTGAACTAAACCCTGGCTAATTTTGTTTCTTTTTTTTTTGTTTTGTTTTTTTTGAGACAGGGTCTCACTATGCAGTTCAAGCTGGCCTTGGGTTCACTTTGTAGCCTAGGCCAGTCTCGAATTTGCAAACAGTTCTCCTGCCTCAGCCTCCCAAGTGCTGAGATTACAGGAGTGCGCCACCACACCCAGCCTGATTAAAAATTTTTAAATATAAACATCAGCCATGTATCTTGGTCCCCTCTTGTCCTCACCAGGGCACTCATGCTGTCCCCAACAATGGCCGCCACATCCTGAATGTGCTGGTCTTCGGTGAAGATCACTTCTCCTCCAGATGCCAGGGCCACTGCTTCATATGGCTCAAAACGCAGCGGTGACAAGACCTCACGCCGGGTTCGTCCCTGGACCCTGGACAGATCCTCAGTCACCAGAAACGTCACCTGTGATCAGAAGGTACCCTCTGCTCAGACTTCTTGCAGGGCTGGATCAGTGACAGCGGCTCCCTCAAAGCCAGGAGTTAGCCACAGCCCCAGAAACGGAATGCCTCTCACAGTATGTCTGGGCAACAGTTCCTGTGCCTACTGGGCAGGTTTCCTATGAACACAGCACCGTTAAGGGCAGGACGCCTGCTCGTGAGTCTGGCCAAAGTTATGACTGGGCTGGATGTAGCAGCACACACCCATCATCCCAGCTACTGTACATGGGAGGCTGAGGCAGGCAGACCACAAGTTCAAGACCAGCCCAGGTGACTTCAGACCCTATCTCAAAATTAAAAGGTGGGCTACAGCTCAGCAGCGACAGGGCACCTGCTTAGCTTGCACGAGGTCTTGGTTTTGATCCCCAGTACGGGGCTGGGGGGTGCAGTCAGGGCTGGATCAACCACTGTGAAGTGAATGACTGTGTTAGAGCATCACAGGGTCTCCCCCACCCCGGCACAGCTACCGCGACTTCTCTGTCCCCTGTGCTCACCCTGCAGCGCCGCTCCTGGGTCAGAGATTCAATCCTGTTGGTGAGAAAGGCGTCCTTGGGGGAGGCATCCGTGAAGACGAAGATGTCGGAGAGCGGCGGTGTGTGCAGCAGGGCAAGCTGGCAGGGAGGAAGGGCCGGCCTTAACCGTGCTGTCAAGCTGGCGGGCGAGGGTGCTCCAGGGAGGACCTTGGCCTGAAGCCAGGGGAGCAGGCGGGGTGGGGCCCGTCTCTAGCTCCCCCTGGTGGCAGGGTCTGGACAGGTCAGGACACCGGGAAAGGCCAGGGGAAGGGCAGACCTCCAGGGCCGACAGGCACATCTCCGGCTCGTCGCCACCCCCCAAGGCCTGGATCTCATTGAGTCGCTGCCAGAAGGTGTGAGGATCACTGGTGGTGAAGACAGGCCCGAACCCTAGGCAGAGGAGGGGGTTGAGATGCGTGAGGCAAATCTCCCTTCTGCCCGCCATGGCAGTGCACGCTGCATCCCAGACCAGGGAGGCTAAGCTGCCAGTTCCAGGCCAGCCTGGGCTACACAGGGAGACCCTATCTCAAGAAACCAAAAAAGAACTACTACTACTACTATTACTGAGTCAATCCTATAAATCTTAAAATAAAATCTGCTTTTTGTTTGTGAGCCAGGGTCTAGGTGTGCAGTTCAGGCTGGCCTTGAACTCACTATTTAGCTCAGGTTCACTTGGAACTTGAGGCAATCCTCTTGCCTCAGCCTCTCAAGTGCTGGGATTATAGGGGTGTGCCACCATGCCCAGCTAGAATAAAATCTTAATTATTCATTTATTCATATCTTCATCAAGCATGTAGTAAGTCCCTATTAAATAGCATGCCTGGAACATGCAAGATCCTGAATTCAATTCCTGCTACCAAAACAACAACAAAAAATAACCTATTAAAACCCAGCCACAGACGGATGTGGTGGTGCATGCCTGTAACCTCAGCACCCAGGAGACTAAGGCAGGATCACTATGAGTTCAAGGCCAACCTGAACTACAGAGTGAGACCCTGTCTCAAACAAAAGACCAAAAAATAAATAAGTAAACCAGCCAAGATGAGACTGACAAGACAAATCAGATTCAGACCAGCCCTTTAGGGCGTTCTCAGTCCCGGAGACTTTCACTGACCTATTCAGTAGGTGATGAGAATGAGGCCAAGAGATTAAATGCCCAACCTAAGGGTACTGCGGGAGAGTGAGTGTGGCCGGATGTAGACTGCAACCACCCCAGGTACTTCCTGGATGAACAGAGCCCCTATCTTCATCCCAATCTTGCTACAGGAAGTACAGAGTCACAAATAGCTCATTATATTAGAAGCCTATGAAAGCAGAGGCGCTGAGCTAGGTGTGGAGGTGCATGCCTGTAATCCCAGCACTTCAGGAGGACTGCAAGTTCCAGCCCAGCCCAGGTAACTTAGTGCCCTATCTCAAAATAAAAAATAAATAGTACAAAGGCTCTGGGTACATCCTCTAGAAAAAAAGAAAGTTTAGAATGCAGAAAGGGAAAGGAAAGAAAGGATGGCATGTCAGACTGACAGGAAAAGTGCTCCTCCTCTGTCTTTCTGCCCTTTAGGCCCTTGACCAGCTGTGCACCCAGGCTCAGGATAAACCTTGGAAGACTTGCCACTTCCCTGTGGCACGGGCGCCCCGAGCCCCTCTCCTGCCCCAGCCCTCCCCCTGGCTACCTGGATCGTGGAAGGGCACCAGCACGTAACCCACGGGCTCCATGGGGCCACCGCGCCGCTGCTCCATGATGCGGCGAGCCTGGATTTTGGCAGCGTTGATCTCCTCGCCCATGCTGCCCGTGGTGTCCAGGACGAAGCTCAGGCTGGAGGTCGTGGTCAGGTCCAGCAGCCTGAGGAGCAGCCAGAGACTTGGTGAAGCGTCTACGTGTCGCCCCTGGCCCTGGTTTCCCTGGAAGCCACTCACCTGGAGAAGCCCTTGTCTCCCAGGCGGCCTCGCAGGAGGCTGAGGGCCTGGATGGAGGCCAGCAGGGCCAGCTGCGCAGCCTGTGGGTGCAGTGCATGGTGCGGGGAGAAGCTGGGGGCCGTGCTGTCCTTGTTGATGCCTCCTCGGGGCGGCTGGGAGCTGCTCAGGTCGAAACGGCCCCCATGGCTACACTTCCCTGGGTTGGGGAATGAGATCTGGGGAGTGCAAGTCAAAAAGCCACTGCCTACCAAGAAAAGAGGTCCCTTTCTGACCTGGCATGACCCTCTCATCTCTCAGCAAAAGGTCACTGGGACATGACCACAGCTTGTGGCAGAAAATCCAGAGTAAATCTGGAGGGGTCTGTCAGCTCAGTACATGATGGCCCCAAAAGCTGCCCACAGGTAACAGAAACTGTACGAGGAAAATAAGCAGCTGCTCCCCACACAGCAACCCCAGCCCACTCAGCAGGCCCCCATCCACCCATCCCGCTCCCAGCATCCTCTCCTAGGAAGGGAGGCCACGCAGACGGAACAAGGGCCGACAGGACTAAGAGCCCGGGTGAGAGATCAAAGACAGAGATGGGGTTTTCCTGCCCGGTACCTGGGGGTTTGGGAGGATGAGTTCCAAAGTAGCCAGAAGTAAGGAGCGTGGAGCCCAGCAAATTGCTGGGGCAGCTCAATTCCTCACAATCGGAGCAGGTAGGGTCATCCACTGGGAAGACAGAGCAGAGGGCTAGAACACACACCCAGGGACCTCACGCCCGTCTACCCATGTCTGCACCCGTCTGGCACCCCTTCCTCCTGGCCGTAACAGTACCCCTGGTGAGGCTTTCAGAGCCAAACCCTGGCGTTCTGGTGCTGGCAGTGGAGTGGCTGTTTCTAGGACCACACTAGAAAGCCCAGAGATGTTCTGATCCATCCTATGAAATTCTCCCTCTGAGCTGCAGACAGGACGTGAGCTTTGGTGCACAGGAGGCAGCTTCCGGGTCATAGCTGAGATGGGAGTATGAGGGGACCGTCAGAGCCAGAGCCAGTGGGGTGGGGGCTCTGACTGTGTGACCCAGCCTAGAGTTGGACTGGGGAGCTCAGGTCTTCCCGGAGAGGAAGAAACACCACCTCTGAATGACCAGGAGCAGGTGGCTGCATACGTGGGCTCCCCTTCCTGGGGTGATGGCTGCACCTTGTGCCAGGGTCCAGAGCTCCTGCCTCTGGGGCCAGAGGAGGTGAGGGTGTGGCCGCTGCTTCCCCAGCTCCACCCAGTTGCTGTGGCTGTAGAAATCCTGGGCCCGGGAGAGAAGAGGGCAAGGGGGAGCTGCTCAGCTGACCTGGTCACCATCTCCAGCCCTGACCTTCCCTGTCTCACGCTCCTATCAGGAGGCCGCTTAGCACCCGCACTGCTGGAGCCCCAGGGCCCCCTGTTGCCCAGCACAGAACCCTGTGTGCCAGCAGTGTCCGGGCATCTTCCCAGCCCCAGGGCCCAGGATCCTTAAGGCTTTCCTCTCCTCTCCCTTCCTCTCCAGCCACCACAGTGGCTCCTCCCACAGTTTAGAGGCAGGGGATTAGGGCGGCAGGCCCTGTCCCCTGGAGCATGCAGGCCTGACCAGGAAGCCCTGCTGGGTTAGGTAAGGCTCCCCGCCAGCGCCTGCCCTCTCCTCACCTGCAGGGCGTGCAGTGCAGCCCCTAGGCGCTGGCGGGCCAGCGTATGGTCTTGGGCTCTGGCCGCCACCAGTGTCTCCCTCAGAGCCCCTGCTAGGCATTCACGTGCCTGGTCCAGCCGTTCGGCATCAAAGTGCAGGTCAGGGTCGTTCTTGGAAGTTGCCAGGAAGTCTTGGGCTGCATTGGCACGGGACACCTCTCCTAGGGCTGCTCGGAACCGCCGGGAAGGAGTCCCAGGTCCAAAGTAGGCAGCAAAGAGGTCGTCAGCGAGCAGGGTGCGGCCCTGGCCAGAGTGGTGAAGACAGAAGCCCTTGGGATTGCAGTGTGGCCCATGCTATCTTGTGCCTGGCTCCCAAGGCTGGGGACTGACGGCATCCACAGTGCTGGGCCCCTGTGAGACAGCAGCCGAGCAGGAGCAGCCCCAGCTGAGGGAGACGGAGGGCACAGCCGGAGAGGTGTGAGTGGGAGGCAGGTGTCGCCTCCTCGGGCCAGGGCCCTGGGAAGGGGACAGGGTGGGGGTTGGGGGATCGGTGTGTGCTCACCAGGAAGTCCTGGAGATGAAGTGGGGGCCGCCCGGGGGGCGGCTGCTCCAGGAAGAGCTGCAGGGTGACGTTCAGTGCTGCCTCTTCGGTCAGGTCTTGGTGGGTGACAGAGCCAGGGGCAGCCAGAAGGCTCCAGATGTTGGGGAAGAAGGCAGATGTGGGGGACAGGAGCAGCTGCAGCAGCACTAAGGGGCCCAGGCAGGCCAGGGGTGCCCCCATGGGGAGCATGGCTGGGTCATGGGCCTGGGGTACAGGAGGCTCCTGAGGGCCAGTGGCAGCAGCTCCTGGCCAGCCGGGCTCTTCCGCAGGGCACCTCCTCTGGCTACCTCCTTAAACGCATTCACTCCAGCCTGGCTCCTCCTCCCATTGCTGTTGCCGACAACCTGGAGGCCTCATCATGCCAAGAGGGACAGACAGACACCTGCCAGGACAGAGGTCCAGGGCTCCTCTGCCCGTGCCCTCCCAGCCCCACCCCAGGGACTCCCCCCTCCCATGGGGAGCCCTCTCTACTCCCCTACCTGGCTGCTGGGTCAGTCTCCTGGGCAAGGCCAGCCCCAGCCACTGGGCCTGCGTCACAGGGCACTGAGGTCAGAGTTATAATTAACCAGGCTCCAGCGAGGGCAGGTGGCCCCGGGCCCTGAACCCAGGCCCTGTGGCCAGTGCAGCGCAGAGGTGAGAGGCACCAGGAGGCAGCAGCGGAATGACTCAGGCCTGGCGCAGAGCCAGGGCCACACCCAGCTCCAAGGCGCTGCATCTCCACCACAGCCCAGGGCCCAGGCTGCTCATAAGCAGTGCACACAGCCAGGGACACAGGAACCCCAGTCCCCACCCCTCCAGCCACCATGGCACAGACACATGGGTTTGTGGCAAAATATTTTATTGCAGCTGTCCCCAAGGTGGACCCGGGGGCCCTGAGGGCTGAAGCGGGTGTCACAGCATCTTCTGGAACAGGGTGATGGCCTCATTCACCTTCTTGAGCTCTGCCTCCGTCTGTCTGAGCTGGGGTGGAACACAGGGTGCATGGTGAGGACCCCAACTCCAGACCGGCAGCAAAACCCCGAGACAGGGAGGCCCAGGGGAGCCAGGTGCTCCTGTCAGCTCCACCAGCCTTGCTCCTGCCATGCCCGCTGGGGGTTCTCCAGGAATCAAAGGGACCCCACACAGGGCAGGCGAGTGCAGCTGCCAGCTGGTCACGAAGCTGGGGAACGGAAGCACTAATGGGCCTGCACAGACGGTATGGGGAGCCAGCTCTTAGGTTCCGGGTTCACGAGGCGCCCCACACCAGGAGGCGCCCCGTACCAGCCTGGGAGCCACAGGAAGAGGTGGCGCAGGCCTCAGGGTCGGGCTGGTGGGCAGATGCCAGGGCCAGGCCTGCCTGTCTCCACCTGACTGTGACGCCATTGCATCTGTGTGCGGGGAGGGACTCTGTGGTTGCTGCTCGGAGTGGCTCTGGGCCCCCCGTCTGAGCTTGAAGGGCACTGAGGTGTGGAACAGCCAGCCACACCACGCACCTTGGCTTCGTCTGCCTCCTGTACTTCCAAGGGCACCTTAACAGCGTAGCCCACAGCAGAGCGGCGCTCCTGCAGACGCTGGGCCTGGCGCTGCGCCTCTGCCTGCTTGGTCTGCAGCTTGCCCAGCTCCCGGGCAGGGTCCACCAGGCCCTGCAGCTGCAGGTGGATGGAACAGCGGTCAGATGCCAGGGCCACAGCGCAGCCCTGGGGTGCAGGTGCCCCGAGGGCCAAGACGGCCACCACCCCTGCACTGGCCAGCGCCTGCACGTAGCCGGACACTGCTGACACCATGGCGCCTGTAGCCTCATCAGCCACTTCCAGGAAACCTGCAGAGAGGGAGGAAGGTGAGGCCAGGCCAACATAGATTCCCAGAGTAGGGCGTGAGGCGTGGGGCACACTTACAGTCAGGCCGAGTCCGGGTGAGGCCATAGTCTGCTCGCAGTGACCGCACGGCCCGAGCGATGCTCAGTGCCAGTTCCAGAGCGGCTTCGGCCTCGGGGTCCTTCCAGGAGCACTGTGGGGTACAGGAGGCCATGAGGGGCCTGAGGGGGCCAGAGCGCCCCAAGGAGCCCAGCCCAGGCAGCCCCTACCTCCGCAGGCTCTGGGTAGGGGGTGACACAGAGGCTGGCAGGGGCCTGTGGGCTCCGCCGGGGCAGCCTCTGGAACAGCTCCTCGGTCACAAAGGGCATGAAGGGTGACAACAGCCTCAGGCCGACGTCCAAGCAGGTGTAAAGGGTCTGGCGGGCACACTCGGCTGCTTCCTGGTCCAAGCCACTCAGGACAGGCTTCAGGCACTCCTGGGGGGCAGGGCACAGCTCAGCCCTGGCCACTGGGGGGACCGTGGGGAGGGGCCGGCCCAGGCGTCTCCTCACCAGGTAGACGTCGCAGAGCTCATACAGCCAGAAGCTGTATTGTGCCGTGGTGACAGCCGGGAAATCGTAGGCCTTGAAGCCCTCATTACTGAGCCGCACAGCCTCCGCCAGCCTGCTGAGGATCCAGCGGTCCACCAGGCTCCTGTGGCCTGCAGGCTGGGGAGAGGCAGATGAGCCTCAAGGCCACAGGGGCCCCTGGGGGCAGCCAGAAGCCTGACAGAGCCCAGCATGCCGGCCACCTTGGTGAAGGAGCCTGGTGCCCACAGCTGCAGGGAGGCCCCGGGACAGGGAAGGAACTCCTGACCCCGCAGTGCAGTCCTGCTGCGATCTGGGAAGGGTGCAGCCTGCATGCAGGGCCTCACCGTGGAGGTAGGCGAGGGCACAAAACCCTGTCCAAGGCCTCGGAGGGCAAACTTGGTGGCATTCCAGAGCTTATTGCAGAAGTGCCGGTAGCCCAGTATGCGGTTCACATCCAGGTTGATGTCCCGGCCTGGGAGAAGGCGACATGGGAATCTTCGCCATGCCCTGCCAGGGCCACAAGGAGCAGACTGGGGTCTCAAGGGAGGAGGAAGCAGATGACTGAGAGGGAGGTTTTGGGGACCTACCCTGGGAGGTGTAGGCACAGAGGCCGAAGCGGAGGGCATCGGTGCCACACTCAGGGATCCCAGCAGGGAAGTCAGCCTTCTGCAGAGGGGGAAAAGGGGAGCAGCTTGCTCAGCCCCACCCAACCCACAGGCCCCTCCCACTGCCCGGGCCACACCCACCACAGACCCCGCCCACATCCAGCCCCATACTGCGAGACCCCACCCCTCACACCTGTCCTTCTTTGGCCTTCTCCACCTCGCAGGGATCCAGGTTGCTGTTCAGTAACTGGTCGTGGAGGCCCTGAGGGCAAGAGGGGGCAGTCAGGTAGCCATGGTCACCTCCACAGCGTCCTGGCTGGCCCAATACCCAGCCCTACCTGCAGGGAGACGCCATGAATGACGTCCAGGGGGTCGATGACGTTCCCCAGAGACTTGCTCATCTTCCTGCCATGCGCATCCCTCACGATGGCGTGGAGGTAGACCTGTGGGTGGGCAGGGAGGCCTCTGAGCCCCGACATCACGCTAGCCCTCGGTGCCCCTCTGTGAGGCAGCTGCCTGAGTCCAGGCCACCCCACTCCCCGCACCTCTCGGAAGGGCAGCCTGCCAGTGAGCTTGAGGCCGAGCATGACCATGCGGGCCACCCAGAAGAACAGGATGTCGTGGCCTGTCTCCAGCAGCGTCCCCGGGTAGAACACACTCAGGTCTTCCGACTGGGCACAGAGTGGGGCGTTAGGAGGAGCCCCACATGCCCTAAAGCCGACCCACATCCCATCCTGGTCCCGGGCACGCACCTGGTTAGGCCAGCCCAGGATAGAGAAGGGGAAGAGGCCGGAGGAGAACCAGGTGTCCAGCACGTCCTCATCTGAGGAGGCCAAGATCAGAGGTGACAGGTGGCCAGCACATGGCTCTCCGCCCTGCCGCCTCCCACCTAGCAGGCCCTGCCTTGCCTTGCTTGAGGGTGATCTTGTCGGGCGACACCCTGAACTCTTTGGCTGCCTTCTCTCGGGCCTCCGCCTCACTGCGGCCACTCACCCAGTAGCGGCTGTCCGGGTCCTATCACAGGGGCTCTGAGTATCTGCGGGGTACATGTGCCCCCAGAAACCCAACAAATCCCCAGGACCCAGGCTGGCCCTGCCTCACCTCCCCAGGGGGCACTGCTGGATCATTGATGGTGACAAAGTAGGCTGGGATACGATGGCCCCACCACAGCTGCCGGGAGATGCACCAGTCCCTGTGGGTGCCACAGCAGGGGTCAGGGGCTCCTTGCCCTTCACCCCACCACCCTGCACAGGAGCGCCCACACACCGAATGTTGTCCATCCAGGAATGCCACGTGCGCTGATGGGCCTCAGGCAGGATGCGGAGGTCGCCCCGAGTCACGGCCGCGCTGGCAGCCTGAGCCATCTCCCCACAGCGCACATACCACTGTGGCCGCAGCAGAGGCTCTACCACATCCTTGGACCGGCTGCGGGGCAAGCAGGGAGGAGTCAGCGGTCAGCACCCTGGGAGCCCCCTCCCACTCCCCCTGGAGCCCCTGATCTCACTTGCAAAGTGGCACCACCATGGGGTTGTCCCGGATGCCTCGGAAGAGTCCCCGCTCCTTTAGGGCCGCCAGCACAGCCTTCCTGGCCTCAAACCTGGGCAGATCCTGGGTGGGAGAGATGTGTTGTCATGGCGATGCCCAGGCGTCTGCCCTGGGGCCCCCATGGCTGGCAGCCTCACCAGGAAAGGGGGGGGCACGTTGACCAGGGCCCCGTGGGCGTCCATGATGCTGATGGCCTCTAGCCCGTGCCGCTGCCCCACCTCATAGTCATTCTGGTCATGCGCAGGGGTGATCTTCACAGCACCTGGGGCACAGGGCAATGCCAGGGTCCCCAGGTACTGGGTGGCACCCTGCCCCACCCTCAGCCGACTCAGCCAGCTCTGCCTCCCCGGCGCTCTCCAAGCGCCAAGCACTGGTCCAGGTCTGGGCCCAGGTCTGGCTGTCCAGCTGCAGCCGACTCCCTCCCTCTCAGGCTCTGTGCTTCCGGCCTCCCCACTCCAAGACCATCGCCTGGCTCACCTGTGCCAAACTCCATGTCCACAAAATGGTCAAAGACGATGGGGAGGCTCCGGGACAGGAATGGGTGGGCCACGCACTTTCCCTTCAGGTGCTGGGGACAGAGGGCGCGTGGGAAACACAGCTGGGGCCCTGACCAGCTGACACCCAGCTCCCTAACAGCCTGGCAGCTGCATCCCTAGATCCCTAGGCTGGGAGCAGTGGAGGACACCTCCTGACAGCCTCCTGCGTCAGCCAGGCAGTCTCTTCCTGCCACCAGCCAGAGGCGCGAACACCCTGCCCACCTGGTATCTGGGGTCTTCCGGGTGCACTGCCACGGCCACATCGCCCAGCATGGTCTCAATCCGAGTCGTGGCCACCACAACCTCTTCGTCACTGTCTGCTAACAGAAGGCCTCATGGCTCAGCCCTGGCCACTTGCCCTCCCCACCCACCAGCCTGGCACCTGGGGGCCTGGACGCCTACCTGAGTCCTGGACCTTATAGGCAAAGGACACAAGGACCCCAAACTCCACTTTCTCCTCATAGCCAGGCACAGAGAGCAGAGTGCGACCGGTCAGCTCCTTCTTATCCACCTGTAAGACAGGTCCTTAGAGCAGTGCCCAGGAGCTAGCACAGGTGCCAGACTGCTGGGTGTGTAGGGGGGCACACCTCAATGTCGGAGATGGCTGAGTTGAGGGCACAGGACCAGTTGACCAGGCGTGAGCTGCGGTAGATGACGCCTTCCTCATGAAGCCGCACAAACGCTTCTGTCACAGTGGCTGACAGTTTCTGGGGTACAGCAGGAGGAAGTCAGAGCTGGGCCGGGTCCCTGGAGGCCGAGGCACCCAGGTGAGGTGGCAGGGGCTGTAGCAGGGAGCCCTGTCTGGTCAAGTCCCCTCCGCATGATGCACAAGGACTGCTTTGGGGGAGGCTGTTCCCAGCCTGGGAATGTAGCTGCCAGGCTGTTAGGGAGCTGGGCATCAGCTGGTCAGGGCCTTCCGTGTGGGAGGGCAGGGACAAGGCTGGTGAGGCTGGGATGTCGAGGGAACTCCCCACCTGGGGACAGGTGCTGGCACAAGGCATTCAGGGGCCCTGGGAGTAGGAGGCTGGTCATGACTGGGCAATTGTGGAGGAAAGGGAGTTCTGAGTGAAGAGCCAGGACTGGGGTGGGGGTGGTATCTGCAACTGAGACATCAGGGTGTCCTAGGAGGGGGTTGGCAGACCCCAAGGGAAGGTCTGCTGGGGCGTCACATTCCCACCCCCACCCTGAGACCCCATCCCGCGCACAGGGTCCATGGTGAAGCAGGCTCGATCCCAGTCCAGAGAGCTGCCGAGCTTCTTCAGCTGGTGGTAAATCCGGTCACCTTTCCTGGAAGGACAGACAGGCTGGGGCTGGAAGGACGTCAGGTGCCCAATGGGGCAGCACTGGGGTCATGAATCCTTTGGGGACTGACTGACACCCCAGTGGCAGGGCAGGGGCCATCGTATCTCCTGCACAGGGAGGTGGGGTGGCCACTGTGCCCCAGGGTGGCCGCGTACTCACTCCTCCTTCCACTTCCAGACCTCCTGCAGGAAGGCCTCGCGCCCCAGCTGGTGCCGGCTCAACCCCCGCTCCCGCCACAGCTTCTTCTCCACCACCACCTGGGTGGCGATGCCTGCATGGTCGCAGCCTGGGTTCCACAAGGTGGTCTCACCACGCATGCGGTGCCTGGGGAGGGCAGGGGGCAAGGGTGAGCAAGGCCGAGGCGCCTGGCCCTGGGAGAAGCAGAGGCTGCTGAGAGCTGGGGTGCTTGGAGAGAAGGGGATGGAGCCAGAAACCTCTTGACCAAAAGCTGGCCTGGGAGAGGAGATATCTGGGAAAGGAACAGAGCAGGCCAACCCCAGCCAGAGAGTGAAAGGCGAGAGAAAGCATGCAAACGGGAGACCCCAGGAACACAGGAACAGACCAGGGGGCAAAAACAGAGGCAGCAAAGAGAGGCAGGCAAAGTGCTTTTGTGAAAGATTATAATGTGCCAGCTGGGACAAGGAACTGTCCGGAGAGACCCTCCCTCCTTCCCAGCACCCACACGTGCGAGTTCCTCACGGCAAAGGAGCCACTGTGCGTGTGTGTGTGTGTGTGTGTGTGTGTGTCTAAAGCGCTAGGCCCTGGGTTCCATCCTCAGCTCTGCCAACACACATACACGCGTAACCAGCAAGCAGGTAAACAGCAGCGACAATGGGAGAACTGCACCACAGCAAGTAACAGCTGCTTCTACAACACAAGTTAAAAGGGCTCCAACAACCGACTAAAGCAGAAAACGGCGGAGTGAGGCACTACACACCCGCGACCCCACACTCTGGGAGGCTGAAACAGGTGGGTCACAAGCTTGAGCCCAGCTTGGGGCGTTTACAACTTAGCCAGACCCTGCGTCAAGACTATATAAAAAGGGCTACTGCTCGATGGAAAGGCCCTGGGTTCAATCCCCTGCACCATAAAATAACTAACAGGCAGGCACAGGTAATCCACAAACAGGGAAACTGGGCTGGCCAAGAGACACAGCCTCACAGCAGCTGGTGAAATAATAGCCATATGAGACTGACAAATCACAGCCTGATCAGCCAGGGCTGCCAAGGGTAGGGAAATAAAACACCACACACGAAACCCGAAGAGGGACCCCAGCAACTCCTGGAGTCTCACTTGGGCGACTCCCGGCAGCCCAGCAGGGCTACTTCCTGGAGAAACCCTGAGCAAACATATAAGGGACAGCCAGACCCACAAGGTTCCCGTTAGAGGAAAATCAGGAATGACCATTAATTAAAAAAAGATTTAAATATGCTGTATCCATACTGTGGAATACCATGGAGCAATCAAAAAGAACTGAAATCATACAATGGGTGAGAACCAGAAAAGATCTCCAGGAAAAACAGCTAGGGAAAAAAACTGCTATAGAATGACATGTGTGACATTTGTTCTTTCTATGAAAAGGTGGAAAGGAAAAACTCACCTATGGAAAAATTATCCCTTTTGTATCTGGAACCTACAAGTCCTAGCACATAGGTTAAAAAAAAAAAAAGAGCCAGGTGTGGTAGTGCACACATGTGATCCCAGTATACAAGAGGCTGAGGCAGGAGGATCCCTGTAGTTCAAGGCCAGCCTGAGATACATAATGAAACCCTATCTCAAAAAAAAGAAAAAAAAAAAAAAAAAGAAAACAAAATTTTAGGGCTCCTTTTTTTTTTTTTTTTTTTTTTTAAGAAAAGAAAGGCAGAGCCCCTGAGTGGGGTGCATAATGGAACTACCAGACCAGATGAGGCCACTAAAGGAGCCCATGAGAGATGCAGCACCCCCAGGGGTACAAGAGGGCAGGACAGGAGCTCACCATCTGGTCAGCGAGTCCTGAATGGCGTTGGTGAGCGCGTGGCCCAGGTGCAGGGAGCCTGTCACGTTGGGGGGTGGAATGCACATCATGAAGACGCCCCGGGGGTTTGGCGCAGACACACTGGGGCGCTGATGGCAGAGAAGGACGACACATGCTGAGGCCTGGCACTGCCTCACTGGGCCCAGCCCGGTTTCTGCCTCCCTCCCCAGCCTGGGCTGTGCCCTTACCGACACTCACCCCATACTCTGGCTTGAAGAAGCCCTGCCGCTCCCACCAGGGGTACCAGGCGGCCTCCACGTACTGTGGGCTGTAGGAGTCGGGCATGGCGCCGCTGACATCTGCAGGTGGGTGGGACAGGGGCTCAGTATGGTGGGACGGAAGGATGAAAAGACAGGCTTCTGCTGTCCCCATGCAGGCCAGGTACAGGGAGCAGGCAGGTGGAAAGGGCTGGCCCCTCCCCCTAGTACCTTTCTTCTCCCCAGGGGGGGTTGGCAAGTCATAGGTAATGACCCCAAGGTCGCGCTTCTCCTTCTTCTCTGCTTTTGGTCTCTTCTGCTTGGAGGAGACAAAGGCCCAGGCGTCAGGCCCTGCCTTGCCCAGCCCGGCACCCCCTGCCCTGGCAGTGCCCTCACCTCCCCTGTCGGGGGCTGCTGCTGTTGAAGCATCTGCTTCTGCTGGAATTTCTCTAGCTTCTCCCGCTTCTTTGCTTCTTTCTTGAGCTGAGCGGCTGTCTTTGGAGGTGCAGGACTCTCAGGGCCTAAAGAGGGGACAGAGACTCAGCAGGCCTGCTGGGGCTCTACACAGCGCTAGCTTGCTCAGAGGGGCTGCATCCCGTGTTCAGAGCTGACACCCCCTCTCACCCCACCCTGCCCACCTGGCTGCTGACAGGGGGACCTGGTCCCTGAGCACAGAGCCACCTCTCCTAGCACGGCTCGGAACTCTGGCTGCTGGACACATGCGCTGAACCAGCGGGTCACGCTGCCCCAGATCTGGCGGGCAGAGGGGTCCAGGACCTGGGCAGGCAGAGAGCAAGCAGCCTTGGTCACAGGCAGCTCTCGGGCAGTGAGGGCTGTGCAGCTGCTCCTCCCCAGCCCAGGGACTCACGTATCGGAAAGGCAGCAGCAAGGCTGTCACAGCAGCCAGGTCAGCCAGAGAAGGCGCATCCCCTGCCAGGTAGGTGTGCAGCCTCAGCCACTCCTCCAGGGGCCGCAAGGCTTTGCCTAAGGCCCCCAGCGCAGCCTGGCCAGAAGGAAAAGTGTGTGAGACAAGACCCAGCCACTGCAGTCCACTGCTGCCCATCCATCAGGCCTCTGTCCACTACTGCAGCTCACTGCCTGTGAGACCAGTTCCTGCTCCTTGGGGCTAGGAGGGCTGGCGCAGTGCTAGGGCCCATGATGCACCCTAACACATGTGGGAATGCACACATGTGCGCTCCAGTGTGTATCCGCGTGCATAACACACACACATCTGGTTCCAACAGTGCCTGACCCTATGTTATGTCACACATGAAATACACAAAAGTTAAGAGTAAACATTAGACCAGGCAGCGTAAGAACTGCCACATCCAGAGCATCGACAATTAGATTTTGTGGTGGGAACAAGCAAGAAACAAATAGATAATGTTGCTCTATTTTTTATTTATTTTTTTGGTACCGGGGGGATCAAACTCACAACTTCACACTTGCCAGGCAGGCGCTTATGCCACTGAACTAAATCCCTAACGCCCTATTGGTCTATTTTTTAAAAAACTTTTATGAAGAAAGATAAGTAGCTTGGCTAACAGGATTTCTAAGAAAGAGGGGACTATTTTGGATAAGGTGAGCAAATATGAGGCACGTGACACATGCTTATTCATTTGTTCACTGAAGAAACACTAAGTACCTGTGTGTGCTCAGTACTCTGCAAGACAGGGGCTGTGAGCACCCCAAGGGGCAGCGCCCACTCTGGAAGAGTTCCCAGGGACAGTCCAGCACTTCCCTTCCTCCTCCTTTCACTTCTTTATCTGCTCCCACATCAGTAATCTCTCCCTCACCCAATTTTCGTTTCCCTTCAAAATAACCTCCACGGAGAGGCAAGGAGGCACATTCCTATAATCCCAGTACTCTGGAGGCTGAGGCAGGAGAATCATTTTGAGTTAAAAACCAACTTAGGCTACACAGGGATATCTTGTCTAAGAAAAACCCCTCAGAGTAACCTCTATCCTCAACTGTTTCAGACTTGTCAAACTTTTACTCAGAGACTAAAACGGCTGTCATTCGATTACGTGTCTGTGAGGCAGCTATTACATCAGCTTTCATTTTCAGTCATATGGAAAACCAAAGCGCAGAGAATTTTTTTTTTTTAAAAAAGTGCCCAAAGTTACCAGACCAGTAGCAATCTGGGATGTGACGTCTCTCCGCGCATCTGACAAACTCCGCGGCCTCAGAATCCATGCACCCCTCGGCTTCTTTTCCCGCATCCCCGTACCAATTGCCCCGTACTCACCTGGGGGTCCTGGGCCGGGCTTCGCAGCCCCAGGGCGGGCAGCGTCGCCCCGCAGGCGGCCGGGATCAGCTCGGTGTCAGCGTAGCTGACCCACTGCTGCACTAGCACAGCCGCCCGGCTGCCCCCGGGGCCCCCCAGGCCCGCCGGCCACAGCAGCTGGGCCACGGCCGCGGCGCCCCACACCCAGAGCCCCCCGGGCCCCTGCTCCAGGGCCGGCAGGCGGGGCGGCGGGAAGGGGGCCCGGTTGGTGGGCGGCGGCTGCAGGCAGATGCGGGGGTGCGCGCCGCCCCAGCCGGGCCCGGCCCCGGCCTCCCCGTAGCGGGCGGCGATGAGGGCGCGGAGGCTGGGGAAGGCATCCGGGTGCGGGGAGACATACAGGATGGACATGGCTGCGCCGACCGCGCAGCGGGCAGCGAGGAGGGGCGGGGCGCAGCCGGGACCCTCGGGAGCCGGGACAGCGGCAGCAGCTCTCGGCTTGGCTCCGGCGACCGTGGCCCGGCAGCGGCGCTCACGTGCTGCCCCTTTGTGACAGCGAGTGGTTCCGGGCCCGCGGGTCCTGGCAGGGGCGGCCGAGCCCCGCCTGCGTGCGCTGCCCGCGCCCCTGCCCAACGCCCGCGCCAGGACCCTGAGAGCCGCACGCGGACACCAGGCAGCGCTTGGTTCAGGCGCCGCCGCAGGCACCCAAGGGGTCCTCGGGCCGGGCCGGGCCGGGCCGGGCGCGGAAGGGGAGGGGCGGGGCAAGGAGGAGTGCATGGTTCCGAACGACCGCTAGGTGGCGCCCAAGGCCCTCGAGCCTGGGACTCCCGTGGGCGCGTACCTCGGCGCTTAAACTTCCTAACACACTTTCACTCCGCGTCTGTATTTCTCTTGCACGCTGAGAAATGTGATTTGGGCGATGATGAGAAACCAAGCATGTCCAAGCCCGTGTGCAAGCGCACACCTGTAATCCCAGCACTGCGGAGGCTAAGGCAGGAGGATCACTGAGTTCAAGGCCAGCCTGGGCTTCATAGTGAGATCTTGTGTCAAAGACATTTCTGCATCTCCTGTTACATTAACAGAAGGCCACGGCGATGGAAAGGCGGCAAGTTCCTGAGCAGTGGGGACAGTACTACCTAGGGCCAGAGGAAATGAGGGCAGCAGTGCCCTGGGAAAGAAGGTAGACTCCAGCTGGTGCAGACATTGTGGGGGCACAGCGCGCTGGGGAGCTGGGCTGCAGCGCCTGTGGGGGTTGGGGAGAATCAGGACTTGGGTGAACTGAACCCCTCCCCCCACAGACCACACATCCAGGGCTCAAATTTGCATAAATTTTATTCCCGATGCGGGATAGATTCCTTCCACCCCTGAAATGAGTAACGGGCTGCCCTGGGAAGCATGGGCCATTCCCACCACTCAGGGAGGGAATGAGGGGGCAGGTGGGGCTGAAGGCTGTGTGGTCCCCGCCCACTTCTTCTCCAGACAGAGGGCGCAGACACCCAGATCCCTTTGAAAAAGAAAAAAGAAAGGAAAAAACCTTCTGGCACTGAGGGGAAGGGAAGGGACCAGAGCTCAGGGACCCAAATGAAGGCGCAGCAGGCCAGCGTCACTGCTTCTGCTGCAGCGCCTCCTTCCTGGCGGCATCCTGTAGCAGCTGCGTGTCCACCTCGTCTGCTGGCAGCTGCACATAGCGGACCACGGAGCCGCGGATGAAGCAGTTCTTCACGGACAGCTGGACAGACAGACAAATGTGTAAGCCCTCTTTACACTGTCCTCTGAGCAGGGGAATCCTCCTCATTTCCAGGTGTTCCCGCCTCCAACCCAACTCACCATGTGTGGGTATTTCTCAGGGTCCGTGACACTGATGTCAGTCAGCTTGATGTTGAGATACTACGAAAAGTGAGGAACACCATCACTGACCAGGGTGAAGATGTGAGCAGCCAACCCCCATCTCTCCTCCCCATCTCAGGGGAGGAGACTCCCCTGAGAACAAATTCTGAGCCCTTCTGGGGTCTTACCTGGTCCACAGAATGGAGGGTTCCACAGATGCTGTCAAGGGCAAGAGGAGGGAAGAAGGGATTAGCTGACACTAGGTCAACACAAGGGTGACTTCCGGACTAGGGTGGGAACACGGCTGGAAATGAGGCCCTGGGAAAACTGTAACAGGCAGCCTGAGAGGGCATCCCTAAGCCATGGTGAAGAAAGACAGTGGCCAGGGTAGTTTGTTATTTTAAACTCCACATCCCCCTTCTCTAGACCAATGCTGTTTTGTTTTGCTCATAAACAGGGTCTTGCTATGTCGTCTATGCAGTTCAAGCTGGCCTTGAACTCAAGATCCTCCTGCCTCAGCTTCCTGAGAACAACCTTGTTCTTTTTATTTTCCAGTGGTAGGGATGGAACCCAGGGCCTTGGCACTAAGCAACATTCCCAGATTTCTTTCTCCCGCTCACCGTCCGTTATTGTTGAGACAGGGTCTCCTAAGTCACTAAGCAGCCTAAGCTTGACCTTGTGACCCTCCTGCCTCAGTCTCCCAGAGTGCTGGGATCACAGGTGTGGATCACACCTGGCTAGTGTTTGTGATCTTTACAGCCATCTCTCCAAAGTGGCTATCGCCATGCAGAGACTCAAAAAGTGGTACAACTTGCCCAAGTGTAGAAGCATCAGTCCAGGCCTCACTCCAAGAACCCTCAGCTATCTGGAAACATTTATCACTTTGGAACCAGAGCCCCATGTGGAGGTAAGGCTGCTGGCATCATGCTTGATGGTACAGGCACAAGCCACAGCCTCTCTACAACAGGACTGAGGATGTGACACAGACGTCAACACTGCCACAAATACTGTCTCCCAATGCCTTTCCAGTTTCCAAGGGCTCAGACAATTTAAACCTGATGCCTTCGAGTTTGCTGAATTTTACTTCTTTCCTGTCCAGGTTCCAGGAATTTCCACTGATCTGCTGAGGTGAACACTTCTGTAATTCCTTTTCTAGCCTGACTTTCATAAGCAAAGGCATTATTACTCTGCACCTCAACTCAGCCAGCCAGCCACTGGCCCCAATAACTGTCCTGCGGGTTACAACCAGATAGGAAGACCTTGCCTAAAAACAAAAAAGTTTTAAAGGGCTAGTAATGGAGCTTAGTGGGACAGCATTTGCTTAGCAATAAGTACAAGGCCCTGAGTTCATTCCTCAATACCAATTAAAAAACAAAACAAAACAAAAAGGCTGGGGCTTTAGCTCAGCGGCATACATGACTGCCTGGCAAGCACTAGATCCTGAGTTTGGTCCCTGTTACAAAAAAAAAAAAAAAAAAAAAACACCTTTAAATGATCACATTGGGGGATCTAGCTCAGTGGCAAAAACACCTGCCTGACAAGGGCAAGGTCCTGAGTTTGATCCTCAGTACCAAAAAACCAAAAACTAAAAACAAAAAAATCCACGCACTTGCAAGGCAGGGGCTTATGCTACTGAGCTAAATCCCTGGCCTTTGAATGGTAGTTTTAAAAAAGTCTTATCTTGCCAAAAGTCAGTCATACATCTCTGGTGGGCCTTTTCTTTTTTTTCTTCTTTTATACAGGGGATAAAAACTCATGGCCTCACAAATGCTAGGGCAATGTGCTACCACAGATCTACACAGCCCTGGGTTCCAATTTTTTTCTTTTTTTGGTGCTAGGAATCAAACTCAGGACCTTGCGCTTGCCAGACAGGAACTGTGCCACTGAAGTACATCCCTGGCCCCAATTTTCAATTTTTGTGAAATCTTTGAAGTCTGGTATCTGCCTCAGGCCTACTGTCTGAGTGTTCTTACCCCATCCGTGGCTGCTGAAAAACCTCTGACAGCACTCTACCGTCTGCAGCAGTGAAATAACTTTTAAGAACTGCATGGACTAGTGTCATTTTATTCAGTTCCCTAACGAGGATAAACTTGGCACCAAAACGTCCATCTACAATGTACAGGCAAGTCAAGTAGCTCTCCTCCTCATGCTCTGCATGTCAATGCTTCCCGGGTAATAAATTACCTCATACAGAAACTTGGAAGGTACAACTGGGGAGAAAATACATTGACACAATCATTCTAAAAGACAATCATAAAGTTAAAAAAAAATCAAGCAACAAATAAAGGTATTATAAATGTACATTTCAGCCAGGCATGGTAGTGCATGCCTGTAATCCCACCACTCAGAAGGGTGAGGCAGGAGGACTGCGGAGAGTTCAAGGCCAACCTGAGTTACATATCAAGACCCTGTCTCAAAAAGAAAAAGAAAAAGACACTGAGGGGTCTGGAGATATAGCTCAGTGGCATAAGCACCTGCCTGGAAAGTGCGAGGTCATGAGTTTGATCCCTGGCACAAAAAATACAACAAAAAACAAACAAAAAAACCCAGAAAAGTACATTTAATTAAAGATATCTCTTTCCAAAAAAATAGGTATAGAGATGTATGGATGTGTCTGGTCCCCGGGGTCTTCACACTGAGCTACATCCTTCCCTCACCCCCTTTTTTTAAAGACAGGGTTTTGCTAAATTGTTTAAGCTGGGCTTGAACTGCTGCCTGTCTCACAAAGTGCTGGGAACAGAGGTACACCCTTTATATACTGCTTAGTACTTTTTTTTTTCTTTTTGAGATAGGGTCTCACTATGCAATTCAAGCTAGCCTTGAGTTCACTTTGTAGCCTAGGTCTACTGCGCTTACTGGCCTTGGCCTACTTTGTAGCTGGTCTCGAATTCGCAATGATCCTCCTGCCTCAGCCCCGAGTGCTGGGATGACAGGCGAGCGCCACCACGCCCGGCTTGCTTTGTATTTTACAATACAACATACGACTCCCCAGCTAATCTTGAAAATTAAGGCACAAGGCAATGATTTCTCCAGACGGCCAATCTGCAAGTTTACACGGTTCCCAGCCCCTGGTCACACACCCCTCAACAGACTCCCCGACCAGCTACCTACCTCAGGTCATTCTTCAGTTCCACGACCACATCCTTGCCCACAAGGGACTTGAAAAAGGAGTAGAAGAGCTATTGGGCAAGAGAGGGAAAACCATCACACGGGAAAAGAGAGGGCCACGGCAGGGAGGAGCGGCCCCCACCGTCCCGCCGGCCGCCCGGGCCCCCGCCCTCGCCGGCGCGCCCTTGTGACGTCACGGTACCCACCATGGTGAGGGCGCCGCGCGCTACGGGCGGAGCGGGAAGAAAAGGGCCCGGTGGTGCCGCGGGCCGCAGGCCGGGCTGAAACCGGAGCACGAGACCGCGCGTGAGGCGGGATAGGCTCACGCAGGCGTGGGGGAGACGCAGTGGAAAGCACCCAAGCGCGGACAGAAAGAACGCGGCGGACGCGTGGACCGCGGAGAGCCGGTGGGGGAGACCGAATGGGGTCCTGTGAAGCCGGAAAAGGGGCGTGGCTTTCCTCCCACTTCCGGACCGGGCTGCGGCTTCCACTGCGCACGCGCCGGCCGAGCAGCTGGCAGGGGTTTAACCCCGCAGGTTTTTCCACTTTTTAGCCGAAAGTTAACCTATTGTGTAAGGTTTTAGTTACGTTTTATGACTGGGCCACGTGTGCTGTTTTGCGTACACCCTATACATACTTCCCATTGAGAACTGTTAGGCACTACCTATGTGAAAATTATGATTTGTGCACTCTTTGATAAAATGCAGAGTTCCCCAGATCAGGGAGAGTCTTATCAAAAGACTCCATTAAATACGTTTCTCCCAACCTTTGACTCCATTGTGTTTTCTTTTGGTGCTAGGGATGAATCCAGGGCCTCAAGCACACTACTTGTGTACTCTACCACCAGTCTGTCTCCATACTAAATTGTTTTACCAAAGACTGTCCTGTAAAGACTCTCTTAAACAATGACTTATTATAAAAAGGCCCCATTTGGGTCGATGATTTAGCTCAGCGCAAGCACCTGACTGGCAAGTGCGAAGTCATGAGTTCAATCCCCAGTACCAAAAAAAAAAAAAAAAATTGGCCCCATTCTCCCTCCCTCAGGTACTGGGGATTGAACATACTTTCCACACTACATCCCCATCTGCTTTTTTTTTTCTATTTTTTTTTTTTTTTTTACTTATTTTTGTCTTTTCGAGACAGGGTTTTGCTGTGCAGTTCAGGCTGGCCTTGAACTCACTTTGTAGTCCAGGCTGGCCTCAAACTCAAGATGATCCTCCCACGTCAGCCTCCTAAGTGCTGGAATTACAGGTGTATGCCACTACACCCAACTAGAAACGATACATTCTAGTATTTCCAAATAGTAGCCTCTTAAATACAAAGGGACACATATGGACAGTTTTCTTTATGTTCATACTCACGTCTCTCAAGTTTTTATGAGTATGTGAAATAAGGAAAAAAAATAGAATAAGACTGCAAAAGTACTTCATTTCTCATATTGCATAAAAGTGCATTGTTATGGGTTTACTGTAGAAATATTTTCTACATGTAAAGGATTCTGTAAAAGCACAGGTACTAATATGGACCCTATCCACAATGACATCCGGACATTAACAGTGTCTGCTCCTCCCTACTGCCCAGCTGAAGCCTAAACACAGCCCTGATTATCACTGGTTATAAGCAGTAACCATAGCAACAGCTCCATCTGTGCCACAGGTGTCTAAGGAGAAGCATTTGTTTGAAACAATGAACTCATAAAAATCCAAATACTTTCCCCTTACCAATTTAATCATTCACAACGAGCTCGCAGAGAACACGTTTTCCATTATCCGTCCTTTACTTTTCAATGTACACTTACAGCCTAAAGATACCAGAAGTAATTGCCTTTAGGAATAAATTTACTGAGTGACAATCAGCCCCATGGGAAGGAGAAAGTTGGTGTGGCTGGGAATAAATGAGATATTCAAAATCACCAGATGTTTGAAAAGGGTTCTAGCTTTCCTTAAAAAGTCCATTTCAGAGCCACAGACAAGATGGTGCAGTATGAAAGGATGATTTTTGAGCCTTCTCCATCAGAATCCCAAAGAAATGGTAACTTAGGTTCAGGTCCAGTCAATTAAAGAATCAGAAGACTATTTGAAGAGAAAAGGAATAAAATTCACCTAGATGCACCCCCAGAATCCTCTAGTTCTATAAAGCATTAATCTACTTCTTCAATGGTAGGGCCTGTTGCAGCAGATCTTCCAGGTATGTACCCTGTTCCACATGTAGGCCCAGTACATCCTCCTTGGTAGAGCTTTGTGATGATTGGGTTACACACCTGCTCCAGTTCTTTCCTCTTATGATCAAACTCTTCTTTTTCAGCCAGCTGATTGGCCTCCAGCCAGGAAAGAGCCTCACTGCATTTACTCAGTATTTTCTTTTTATCAGACTCGCTAATCTTGTCTTTCAGACCATCATCACTCATAGCACTCTTCATGTTATAAGCATAGGATTCTAAGGCATTTTTTGCAGCAATTTTTTCCCTTTTTCCCTCGTCTTCGGCTTTGTATTTTTCAGCTTCCAGAACCATGCGCTCAATCTCCTCCTTGCTCAGGCGGCCTTTGTCATTGGTGATGGTGATCTTGTTGGCCTTGCCAGTGCTCTTGTCAGTGGCCGTGACGTTGAGAATGCCATTGGCGTCAATGTCAAAGGTCACTTCGATCTGAGGAACCCCCCTAGGAGCTGGGGGGATTCCAGTCAAGTCAAAACGGCCGAGCAGGTTGTTATCCTTCGTCATGGCCCGCTCGCCCTCGTATACCTGGATCAGCACCCCAGGCTGGTTGTCAGAATACGTGGTAAAGATCTGCGTCTGCTTGGTGGGGATGGTGGAGTTGCGCTTGATCAGGACAGTCATCACGCCGCCCGCCGTCTCCAATCCCAGAGACAGGGGAGCCACATCCAGCAAAAGCAGATCCTGTACCTTTTCAGACTTGTCCCCCATCAAAATAGCTGCCTGTACTGCAGCCCCATAGGCTACTGCTTCATCAGGGTTGATACTCTTGTTGAGATCACGGCCGTTAAAATAGTCCTGAAGCAGCTTCTGTACCTTAGGGATGCGTGTGGAGCCACCTACTAACACAATGTCATGGATGTTAGCCTTATCCATCTTGGCATCCCGGAGAGCCTTCTCCACGGGCTCCAGGGTGCCCCTAAACAGATCTGCACACAACTCTTCAAACCGGGCTCTGGTGATGGACGTGTAGAAGTCAATGCCTTCATAAAATGAGTCGATCTCCAGGTTGGCCTGGGTGCTGGACGACAGCGTCCTCTTGGCCCGCTCGCAGGCGGTGCGCAGCCGCCTCACCGCCCGCTTGTTCTGGCTGATGTCCTTCTTGTGCTTCCTCTTGAACTCCTCCACGAAGTGGCTGACAAGCCGGTTGTCGAAGTCCTCCCCGCCCAGGTGCGTGTCTCCAGCCGTGGCCTTCACCTCGAAGATGCCGTCGTCGATGCTCAGGATGGACACGTCGAATGTGCCGCCTCCCAGGTCGAAGATGAGGACGTGTCTCTCTCCCTGACCTGCTTTATCCAAACCATAGGCGATGGCAGCAGCTGTGGGCTCGTTTATGATTCTGAGCACATTGAGCCCTGCGATCACACCTGCATCCTTGGTGGCCTGGCGCTGAGAGTCATTGAAATAGGCTGGCACAGTGATCACAGCATTGGTGATAGAGTGGCCCAAAAAGGCCTCTGCAGTCTCCTTCATCTTCGTCAGTACCATTGAGGAGATCTCCTCAGGGTAGAAAGCTTTATTCTCCCCTTTGTAGGAAACCACCACCTTGGGCTTGCCTCCCTCATTGATCACTTGAAAAGGCCAAAGCTTCATATCTGACTGCACAACAGGATCATTGAACTTCCGGCCGATCAGACGTTTGGCATCAAAGACGGTGTTCTGGGGATTCATGGCCACCTGGTTCTTGGCCGCATCCCCGATCAGCCGCTCGGTGTCGGTGAACGCCACGTAGCTGGGGGTGGTGCGGTTGCCCTGGTCGTTGGCGATGATCTCCACCTTGCCGTGCTGGAACACCCCCACGCATGAGTAGGTGGTGCCCAGGTCGATGCCGATCGCCGTCCCCTTAGCAGTAGTCATGTTTGTCCCAGTCCTGTGCAGCAAGAATGAGATACCTTCTCAAAAAAGTGCTTTTTAATTTTTTTTACTTAATAACATGATTTTTTTTACTTAATAACATGATTTTATAAGATGTACTGATTAGTTTTCATATGCAAGAATATACAAATAAACACAACAATATGTGTACCATTGTTGCCCCTGATATATTTTGAAATTTTGTTGTTTTTTTCTTTTCTCTGTCTTTTTTTTCTTTACCCTTGAAATAAAACAGATTTGGAAAAAAATAAAAAACAAACAAAAAAAATTAAACACGCCAGGGCCGGGGTATAGCTGAGCAGACAGCACCTGCCTGGCAAGCATGAGGTCATGAGTTCAATTTCCTGTACCAAAAGAAAAAAAAAAAGAATAAACATACCCAAGACTCACTAGCCCTCTGAAGACAGAAGGCCTAGACAAAAAGCTGGCAAATTTTCTCTCTCTTTTACTTTTTTTTCTTTTGTGATACTGGAGACTGAACCCAGGACCTTCACTTTGAACTACAACTCTAGCCCTTTCTCTCTTTTTTGTTTTTGTTTTTTAGAAAAGAGTTTCACTAAATTACTAAATTGCCCAGGCTGAGCTTGAACTAATGATCCTCCTGCCTCAGCCTCCAAGAGTGCTGGGATCACAGGCATATGCTTTGTGATATATGACTTGGCCTTGAATTTGTGTCCCTCCTGCTTCCACCTCCTGAGTAGCTGGGATTACAGGCATGGGCCACCAGGAACCTCGCCACACAGGAGCTCGTTTGTTCCTTTACAGTTCTGCGGAATGAGCCCACACCTTTTTGCCCCTTACGATCGTTCACTGAGCTACACTGCCAGCTCTGGGGGTGTTTCCCAGAGCGAAAATCCTCCACGTATAAACACTTGACAATCCCAGCTGCTGCGGTGTTTCCTCCTTGTCTGTGCCACCCACGCCCATGGGCTATAGTCATGCTGGGGAGGCTGATCACATGGCAGCGCGGCACAGGGTGCACGGGGTCGCTGCCCTTCCATCTGGACACTGCTCCGCAGAGAAGGCCAAGGCCCTGAATCGGCCCTGCTCTCAGCCTCCACACATCCTGGGGCTGCGCGCTCACGCAGCCAAAGCACGTTTCCTCATGATGAGATAAATGAAGCTTTCACAGGCTGCCAGGCATATTCCTAGGGAGCACTTGCTGTGGAGATGGGGTCTCTGCTTTCAGTCTCTGGGGGCACCAGTTGCTCAGCTGCTTTTTCCTGGGCCATCAGGTGCTCCTGAAGATGTGGTTAATTTTGGATGCACCGCCTAAGAAGCAGTCCTATGTGCTCTTGTTTCCAACATCTCTGAAATGCTCGCTGCCTTGACCAGTTCACAATTTATGTCTGTGGGGTGTGCATGTGGGTATGGGTGTATGCATGTGTGGAGGTGGCCATGTGTGTATGTGTGGGTGAGCATGTGTGTGGGTGTGTGTATGGATATATGTGCATAAGTGTGTGCATGTATGTGTGGATGGATGGATGTGTGTGGGTAGTTGAGTGTATGTGTGTGAGTATATAGGTGTTTGGAGGTAGGTGTGTGTGACTGTGGGGGCATGGGGGTGGGTGTATGTGTGTGTGGGTGTATATATATGTGGGGTGGTGGCGGATGTATATGTATGTGTGTGAGTGGATGTGAGGGTGTGTGTAGTGCAGTGCTGGGGGTTAAGCCCAGAGTCTGCACTGAGCCGTATCTCCAGCTCCCATGTGCCCATACCTTTTCTCTTTTTTTCTTGGTTTTATGAGACAAGTTTTGCTGTGGATTCCAGGTTGGCCTTGAACTCGCTGTCCTCTTGCCTGAGACTCCCAGTGAGCTGGGATTACGATGTGTACCACCAGACCCAGCATGGGCACTGGTTTTTGTTCTCGGTAGTGCTCTGTTCCTGTTTGGGTGTTGGTGCACAAAATTCTGCACTTTCTGCCTAGGGCTTTGCTACAATGGCTTGGTGTTCACCTTGCCCAGTGGGTTCTGGCAGAATCTGTCAAGTGTCCCAGCCCTGGAGCTGCTCTGGAGTGACAGCCCTGAGCTGCAGCCCACAGGGAGGCCACTGACTGGGCCTCCACACCACTGCCTCAGCCGCCCTGCTCTGCTGGCCCTGCACTTCAAGGAGACCAAACACAGTGTCTCCCTGGGGCAGAAGAGGTGTAGAACAGGGAGGCAGAGGAGAAAAGTCCTAAGGAGACAGTGGCAAAGGTGGACATGGCAGTGCTGAGGGAGCAGAGGTGCTGTGTTTCTTTTCTTTTTTTGCGTAAAATACACAAAAAATGCATTTTATCATCTTAACTATTGTTTCAGTAAACAATTTTTATGATGCTGAACCCAAAGCCTCATACAGTCTAGGCAAGTGTCCTACAATTGAGCTACCTCCCAGGCCCATCCTAATCTTTTTTTTTTTTGGTACTGGGGATTGAACTCACAACCTAGTGTTTGCCAAGCAGGCATTTATACCTCTGAACTAAACCCCCTGGCCCCTCCCCATCTTAATCTTAATCGGTTTTTGTTTTTGTTTTTGAGATCTTTCTCTTTGGTACCAGGAATCAAACTCATGACCCTCATACATCCCAGGCAGGCCCTGTGCCACTGAGCTATATCACTGGGCCTTGAGATAGGATGTCACAAAACTGAAATTAAATCCATTAAATGACACCCCATTCGTATTCCCCTGTTCTCATCAACAATGAATTTGACTACTCTTTTTTTTTTTCCTGTCTTTTTGAGACAGGGTCTCACTATGTAGTTCAGGCTGACCTCGGGCTCACTTTGTAGCCCACACTGACCTCGAACTTGCAAATGACTCTCCTGCTTCAACATCCCAAGTGCTGGGATTACAGGAGAGTGCCACCACTACTCTTAGTACTTACTACATACTGGTACAATAGGTGATCAAAATATGTAATGAATATTTAAATTTTTACAATAGTGACCAGCCATGGTGCTACACATCTGCAATTCCAACATTTGGGAGGCTAAGGCAGAGGGACTGTCACAAATTCAAGACCAGTATGAACTACATAGTGAGTTCAAAGTCTGCCTGAATTACAAAGCAAGATCCTTTGTCTAAAATCAAAACCAAAATTACATTAAAAGACACATTACCACTAATCTCCCTCAAAATACTCCCCTCACACACACTTCAAACACACTAAACCCATTATTGTTGCTGCTTTCCGTAGTTCTAGAAGGCCTCTTTAAGGTCTGAGGTACAATTAAAAGCAAAAAATGAAAAAGTAGTGAGTGCTACTGTCCAGCGCCATCCAATGGAACCGGGTGGGCTCACAAAGACATTTTGGTGTTTTGGCCCCATGCACCTTCTTCACTGGATCTGGCACGGTGTCACTTCCCTCTCTTCCCAGTCGACATGAACATGAAAAGTAAACACCTTGAATTGATTTGGGACATTGTGTGGCCACAGCAGCACAGCCAAAGGCACTCCCGGTGGGTGTGGGAGTGCACACCTGTAATACCAGCATTTGGGAGGCTGAGGCAGGATGATCACCTTGAATCAAAGCTGGTCTGAACTACATAGTGAGATTCTATCTCAAAAAACAAAACAAAAAATAAAGGCACCAAAAGGCAACTTCCAAACTTCTTCAGAAAATGGCAAGAATGGGATATGTGCACTCAACATGAGGGTATTTTGAGGGGGACTAATGGCAATATATTCTTTTACTGTGATTTTTTAAAAAATTTAAACAGTCACCGGTCAGGTTGAGGAAAGAGGTGACAAGGCAGGAGCCCAGCCTGGGTAATTTAGCCATTTAAAACTCTTGTCTCAAAAAGGGGGCAGGGTGTAGTTCAGTGTGAATGCCCTGTTCAACCCCAGTACTACCAAATAAACAGATAAACTATCAACCAGGCCATTGTGACACATGACTGTAATCCCAGCAGGTGGTAGGCTGGGGCACAAAGATCACTGGGATCAGTTTGAGGCCAGACTGGGCTACATAGTAAAAACCTGGCAAAAAACAAAAAACAAAAAACCTGTATTCTCCAATCACAGTTCCTAAATGGAATTATACATTATTTGTCCTTTAGTGACTTGGCTTATTTCACTCAACATAATGTTTTCATTTTTCATTGTGAGGCAGTATGTTCAGGACTTCTCTCCCAAGCATGAGTAATCCTCCTCCTAAATGTATACCACCCTTTGTCTGCTTTCATGACACCTAGGTTCTTTCCATGGGTCAGCTGTTGTTGAGACAACATTATGAACATCAGGATACAAACAAGGCAAAATGCTTACCGGACACAGTAGACAAAGGTCTTCTCAGCTCCCAAAGGCCTCAGGGAGCTGGGATTCAAATGTCACGCTCCTGTCTCTAAAAGATTTTACTGTAGGATCCTACCAGGCTCCTGTGGAACTAAGATTACCTTTCTGAACTCCTAAAGAGGCATTAACTTGCCTTCCTTACTCCTTTGCCCTCTTAGGAATCCGTGATTCAGGCCAGTCTGAGTTCGGCTGTTACAACACCGTGAGGCTGTCACAAGGTTTTTCAGAGCAGTAGTTTTTCTGTCCTTTGCCTGTGCAAGAGCTCTGCGATATGGAGTCAGTGACACACGCAGGAACGGGGCAGGGTTTCTGGCCCATCTTATGCCCACACCAGTTCCCGGGCTGCACCCCAATTTCTCTGGCTATAACCAATTCCTGCCCCCTGCCACTTTGAAGATTTCCTCTCTCCCTGGGCCCCCAATACCCCCACACAGCAGACTAAAACCAGCAGGAGAACTTTGCAGGCCTTTCTCCAACCCACTGCTGGGCTTTAAATTCCTACTCAATCCGGATGTGACCCTTCCCCCCCTCACCTGTTCACTCGCCGCCTGTGATTCAGTTTGGAAACCTGTGGAGAGCGGGGTCCCTGAGCGTGGGAACCCTTCAAACATTCAAATCCCGCAGGTCGGCGCCCCCCACCCCCCTCCCGCCCTGCCCTGGACTGCGCCGCCCGGGTGCGGCCGCCGGGACCCTCACCCGGCGCTGAGGTCAGAAACGGTCTCGCCATTGTAACGCGGCGGGGCGCAGCTGCGTCATCAGCCGGGCCGCGCCCGCTCCCCGCTTCTCCAGAGCCGCGGGCCGGACAGAGGCGGGCGCTCCGTGTCCAGGATGGACACGGGTAGGGAATAATGCGGCGGCTCCGTCCTTGCGGTACTGGAGGGACCTTTTCTCCCTAAAAACCACTTAAGAACACAGCCACTTGTAAAAACACAGCGCCTCTAACGCGGATTTTAATCCAGATAAGGGTTTTGTTTTGTTTTGATTTGATTTGTGTTTTTGAGACTGGGAATCGCTATGCAGTTCGCCCAGGGTCTGATCTCACTACGTGGCCTAGGCTGGCCTCGAACTCGCTGCGATTCTGCCTCAGTCTCCCGAGTGTTGAAATTATAAACGTGAGGCACCACGCCCCGCACAACCTTGTAAGGTTAAAAATGATGTTAAAAAAACAAACAAAAACTGCATGGCACTTTCTCGCCGCATTCCTCGGGCATCACCAACGCACGCCCCCCGACTCTGTCGCTCCCGCCCGGGATAAATCAGCCTCGGGCTCTCGCTAACCCGCCTCCTTCAAAAACTCCAGCACTCTGCCGGCCGAGTCCCCACAGTCACAGACGCCGGTCCACCTGCAGCCGGCAAAAGCCCACCTCCCACACCGCCACAGTCCCACCAGCCGGTCGCTAACCCCTCCGCCCCGCCCCGCCCCAAGCGCCCAGCCAGCCACCGGGTAGCCAGGGAGACCGGGAAAACTACAGTCTCCCGCCCCTCTGGCCGCGCCCCGCTCCCTCCCCTCAGGCTCGGGAGAGCTCTTGCACACCCTGGAAATGTCTGGAGAGTTCTGAAGGGGCGGTACCCTCGCCTCTGATTGGCCCAAAGACCACGGGAGGGCAGGGCCCCAGGAGAAACCCCTGGAAAGTTCGGGGAATGCCAGCCCCGCTGCGGCCGCTGATTGGCCGGGAGCGAGTAGGCGGGACTCGGCAGCGAATTATAAAAACGCAACGCGCCGGTCCTTGAGAAACACCCAGCCTCAGCTGAGCTCCGGAGGTTTCCTGCGTGAGTCCGAGCGCCGAGGCGACAGCGGGCACCAACATGGCCAAGACCACGGCGATCGGCATCGACCTGGGCACCACCTACTCGTGCGTGGGGGTGTTCCAGCACGGCAAGGTGGAGATCATCGCCAACGACCAGGGCAACCGCACCACCCCCAGCTACGTGGCGTTCACCGACACCGAGCGGCTGATCGGGGATGCGGCCAAGAACCAGGTGGCGCTGAACCCGCAGAACAC